>ML777256.1:722981-737337 GCA_009831015.1 Picea engelmannii
AAAAAAAAAAAAAAAAAAAAAGATGGTTAAAGAAAAGATATACAAGTGGAGGAAGATTGGGAGGAAGGGATAGCTCCATAAATAAATAATAAAAAATAGATGAGAGATAATTGAGATTGAGATGTTTGGATTCATCATAAATAAATATTTAAAGAAAATATAAGAAATTAATTTAAAGAGTTAAGATTGAAAATTAAAAGGAAAGATGATAATCCCGGGCGAGCTTTGATGCGAAACCCTAGCTCTCCCGCGGCATAGACAGCTGCAGCACGCATCCATCACCAGGCGGGGCAATCAACCAGAAACGACCACGATTACTTGGCGGTCAGTGATACACCGATATGGGCGAGGAGGGGGGGGGAACCCCCCTCATATCGTAATGTGGCGGCCAATGACAAAGCAGGCGTCAGGGCAAGGAGACCCACCTTTGAACCACCACCGCAGATAAGAGATCAACTCTTAGCCAAGGAGCAGGGTCTGAGAACAGAAATGGACACAGAAGCAGGAACATCCCAGCCCAAGCTGCCACGGAGTTGGGAGCCAGGTAAATGTATTCCACAACTGGAAAAACCTCCAAGATATCTCATTAGTTCAACTAGGGTTGGAGAGCATATGCAATTTATGAAAGAACATGCCCTCATTGGAAAATTCCTGGGACTTTGGCCCACAGAGAGGGACCTTAACAAGTGGATTAAGCATTGGTGGAATCCCAAAGGAGACTATGAGGTGCAACTCAACTCCAAGGGTTTCTTCACCATCATTTATACAATCTAGAGGACAAGGACAGGATCTTTGAGAATGGACCATACTTCTTCAACTCTGTAGGGTTGTTCCTACGCTTCTGGACGGAAAGATTCAGCCCGGACAAAGAAGATTTCACCATGGCCCCCGTATGGATACGTCTATACTCCCTCCCACAGGAGTTCTGGTTGGAAGAGATCCTTATGGGTATAGGCAATACCCTCGGACAATACGTCAAAGCCTTGGAAGCTACAAAGAAAAGAAAATACACCTCTTATGGTAGGATCTGCGTATACATGAACATCTCCAAAGCACTTTCTGGATCGGTGACCCTTGAATACCAGGATGAGGACTGGCAACAAACCCTGGATTATGAGCACATCCCTTTTAGATGCAGGAGATGCCATGAGCATGGCCACTTATTTCGGGACTGCCCTCTCATCAAACAAGCTCCAAAGGCAAGTGAAACTACGCAGAAGGACGGCTTCACCACCGTCACCTCAAGGAGGAAAAACCCCCCGAGAAAGCAAATCCCGGATACCAGTCAAAAAATTGCAACCAAAAACTCGTATGAGATTTTGGACCAACTGCCGGAAGAAGAGGAAATCCAAGATCCACACAAGGACCCTCAACAGAAGCCAACAAACAACCCCAATATCAACCCCAATCCTGCAACAGGTGAAACCCACACAGAAGACAGAGGAGAAGGGGACGGAGATACTCCAATGCTGATTGACGACCGAGACCTGGCAGGAATAGACCTGGAAAAGCTGGAGGAAGCACTCAACCAAAAAGACCTACACACCCTCCCTAAAGAACAATTGTGCAAAGTCCACAAAGTCTTTCTAAACTCCTCAGCTGGATCCATGGCACGCCTGGGCATAGCAACGGACTTGAACATTGGTTCGAAGAAAATCCCTTGAGAGAACAAAAGAAGAGGGTAGAAAACTGCGCACCAACTAATCAAGGAAGCCGACAACCTGATGATAAACTCGGGTCAGATCCACAAGCTCTCGGAGGGATACCTCCACTCCGCCCCCCCCTCTTAATGATGAAAGTCATCACCTGGAACATCAAAGGATTGAATGGTAGATCCAAGCAAAGGATTCTACGAGACTGCATCATAGCAGAAAAACCAGACATTCTGATGCTACAGGAAACCAAATGCCGAGGAGCAGAAGCCGAAGCTATCTTTCACCGTATATGGAGAGCATGCAACTCCTTAACAATAGATTCAATAGGGGCCTCAGGGGGCCTGGCCATCCTATGGGACCCGCACAGTATCACAATCAGCAAACCCTTCACAACAATAAGCACAATAACTGCCCATTTCGAGGTCATTGGATCAAATCAGGAAGGAGCCATCACCAACGTCTACGGGCCTCACCACCATCAGGACAAAGACATTTTTATGCAGCGGCTGGAACTGATCAAAACCCTAAATGCAACACCAAACTGGATCCTAGGAGGTGACTTCAACATGATCTTGACGCTGGAGGAGAAAACAGGAGGCACCAAGAAACTTGAACAAGACAGTGGTAAGTTCAGAACCCTTGTGGACAATCTAAATTTGGTAGATATAGAAACTAGCAATGGCACTTTCACTTGGTCCAATCGTAGATCGGGCAATCAGCATGTTACTTGTCGGTTGGATCGTTTCTTAGTCACCGAAGAGCTATTGGAATCAGGCCCCTGTTTGGAAAGCCTCATTCTACCAAAAGCAGGCTCAGATCACTGGCCTATAGCACTGCAGCTAAATCTGGGAGACCCACCCAGATATAAGCCTTTTCGCTTTGACAAATTTTGGTTGCAGCACCCAGACTTTCAGCGACTTGCTAAATCCTGGTGGGCACAAGCGGAAATAGATCATGGATCCAAAATGTACAAATTCCAACAGTGCCTTAAAAACTTCAAACAAAGGCTGAGACAATGGAATAAAAACTATTTTGGCGATATACTCCACAGCATCAGGACTTTAGAAAGTCGGTTGGGGGAGATCCAAAAAACATTCATCTCTGGCTTCAGAACTGCAGAACTAATGGAAGAAGAGGCCAAACTACAGGAACAACTTGAAGAAAGAAGGAAGCAAGAGGAAATCTTATGGAAACAGAAATCCCAGGTGCAATGGCTCAAGGAAGGGGAGAGGAACACAAAATTTTTTCACAGAGCTATGATACATAGAAGACATGTCAACAGGATCACCCACCTGGAATATAGTCAAGGTA
The DNA here is from genome assembly GCA_009831015.1 of Picea engelmannii. Classification (NCBI taxonomy): domain Eukaryota; kingdom Viridiplantae; phylum Streptophyta; class Pinopsida; order Pinales; family Pinaceae; genus Picea; species Picea engelmannii. The sequence continues at coordinate 725,948 of ML777256.1, forward strand.
ACATCATCAGGGAGCATGCCAAAATAGAGGAAGAGCTACTCAGGTACTATCAGGACCTGCTCACGGAACCAAATGTCGACAGAACAGAAGCCATTCAGAAGGTCATTGAGCACATACTGTCGCTGGTCACTCCAGAGCAAAATGCAGCACTAACACGGCCTATCACCCAAGAAGAAGTAACTCAAGCAGTCAAAACCATGCCTCCAGGAAAATCCCCCGGACCGGATGGATTCACCACGGACTTCTTCCACTCCTGTTGGGACCTGATCAAACATGAGGTATGGGAGGTGGTAGAAGAATCAAGAGCATCAGGACTGGTACTACTAGCTCTAAACGCCACCTTTCTCACCCTTATCCTGAAGGAAGAAAGAGTCACAAACCCCAAACAGTTCAGACCCATAGCCTTGTGCAATGTGATCTATAAAATCATCACAAAGGTCATAGCCAATCGTCTAAAACCCATTCTGCCATTCGTAATCTCAAAGGAGCAAGCTGGGTATGTAGAATGGAGACAAATCATGGACAGTGTTATCCTGACGCACAAGATCATCCACTCCCTCAAAACCACTCGAACTCCAGGTATGCTCATCAAACTTGATCTTTCCAAAGCCTTCGACCGAGCCAATTGGAAGTACCTTAGAGCTATCCTAGATTCTTTTGGATTCGATCAGGGCTGGATAAATTGGATCTTAAACCTCACCTCCTCTACTTTCTTCTCCATTCTGGTCAATGGAGTTCCCTCCCAACTGTTTTCACCGTCAAGAGGAATACGACAGGGGGAGCCCCTCTCTCCCTTCTTGTTTGTACTCATGGGAGAAGGCCTGGGACATTATATCCAGGCAACAGTTCAGGAAGGTTACCTCAAAGGCCTTCCCTTGCACAACATCCATCCAGCACCCTCTCATAGCCAATTTGTAGATGACACACTCCTAATGAACTCTCCCATGGCCAGGGAAGCCATCAAACTCAATTCCATTTTGTTAGACTTTTCTGAAGCCTCAGGCATGGTGCTCAATTTGGACAAGTCCAAGCTCTTCTTATTTAACACCCCGTCTTGCGTCCAGATCCACATTTCCAGACTTCTGGGGATACCTAGGATCTCCCTTCCATCCAATTATCTCGAAATCCCCCTTGCAGGATCAAAAATTCGCTCCATCTCTTGGGACATCTTCCTCCTCTCTATCTCAAACAGGCTGAGCAACTGGACCTTTCGACCTCTCAATATCGCCTCCAGATTGGTCCTTATCAAGTCAGTACTACAAGCACTACCCATCTACCTGTTCACAGCCTTAGCCGCACCCAAAAAAGTCATTAAAGCCATCAGAAACCTTCAGCGAAACTTCCTCTAGAGTGGTCATCATCCCAATAAGAAATGGGCACTAGTCAGCTGGGAAATGCTTTGCAAGACAAAAAATCAAGGAGGACTGGGACTCAAGGATCCAGGGAAGCTCAATTAGGTAATGGGGGCTAAAATATGGTGGAGATGGCTCAAAAATCCAACAGCAGCCTAGGCACAACTATGGAAATGAAAGTACTCCCCATTCACACCGGAGGACCAACTAATCCATCACAACAATCAACTACAGGGCTCTCATATTTGGAACACAACTTGGCAGAATCGCACGCTGATATAGGAGCATGCCTTTTGGGAAATCAGAGATGGAAAAATCACCCTGTTTTGGCAAGATTCATGGAAGCAACTCAAACCACTGGACGCCATGGAGGAACTATCTGACCTCAAACAAGGCCCTCATGGGAACACTGCCCTAAAAGTCAGTAACCTTTGGAAACCTCAATCGCGGCATTCGAAATGGCGACAATGGAAACTCTCACATCAAGAGCTCGAGATCCCGAATAATCTCAATCTGCAGGGCTGGCATACTCAAGCCAAACACAGGAAAATTCTCACAAGAGAGGGACCAGACATTCTAATATGAAGATACTCAACAGCCGAAATCTTCAACATAAAGGAAGCCTATCTACTGCAGGGTTAACATCAAGAACAAAGAAAAGAACACATCTGGAGTAAAGTCTGGAATCCATCTCTCTGGCCCAAAGTCTCCACCTTTTTATGGCTCGTGATGCATAACAGAGCCCTAACGTGGGACAACCTAAGGAAAAGAGGCTTCATAGGACCATCCATTTGCGCCTTATGCCACCAACAGGAGGAAACCAAAGAGCATCTCTTTAATGGGTGCCACTACAGTCAATAGATTTGGGACCATGGAGCACAATCCATGCGCAGATCCAACCAAGACCGTAACAACATTAATGACACAATCAAAAACTGGGATCATAGAAATTACAACAATCCCATACTGAATCTAATTTGGAAACTTCTACCGGGATTCATCCTCTGGCAAATCTAGAAGGAAAGAAATAAAAGAACTTTTTGCTCCCAACCTACCCAGCCAGCAACTACCTGGGAGACAATCAGATCCCTCATTAAAGAAACAATCAGAAGAAAATCTTGGATAGAAGAAGATCTGCAATGCAGCCCAGAGTAGCGAGGCATTCTGCAAAACTGGCAGCCCATCTTCAACAAACAATTGGGGGAAAAACTTCCTCAGAATCCATTAACAAGCCCAACCAGCTGGACTCCCCCCCAGAGCACTTCATCAAAGTAAACTTTGATGGCGCATCCAAAGGCAATCCAGGAACAACAGGATACGGGGCCGTGCTGAGAGACTCCACTGGAGAAATTCTTGGGCTGGAAGCGGGATTTCTAGGAGACACAACCAACAATGTAGCCGAGCTAACGGGATTACTATGAGGCCTCCAATCAGCCATGGATAAAGGTTATCATCAAATAATCCTAGAAGGAGACTCACAAGTCATTATAGGGCTAACGACTAAGATAATACATGGAGGTCACCCTGACAAAGCTTCGCCAAGCTGGCGACTTCACTACCTGCTTGAAGACTTTCGCCACCTCCTTCAACCCCATTTCAACATCACTACCTCTCATGTAAGAAGGGAAGCAAACAAAGTGGCGGACTGTCTAGCAAATGTGGCAGTGGAGAGGGAGATGGAACACTTCTGTTGGGAGACCCAATTGCCACCAGATCTAGAGATCTTCACTCGATGCCACACACTGGCCACAGAAGACCTCCAAGCCCCGGATGGGGTGACACGTAGGGAAAGGGAGCCACGCGGGAGCCAACCGGGATGTCCCATTAATACATCTACCGACCAGCGTTCCCTCACCATTTAATCCTGCCATGGATCCACGTGATAGCATTAACCCGACGAGGCCTCTCGCTCGCGGGAGATGTACCAGACTGGCTAGCACCATTCAATTGGCTATTATAGCTATGGAGGTTTGGCTCTCGTTCATTTTCATATCTCGAATTGTTGGAGGGGAGAATCGATTGCTCTGGGCAGTTCTAGCTCCAGCAGAACAACAAAATTATCGTCGACTCCCTGAGAATTTGCAGACGCAGGTGACACATCGTAGAATTCCTTTTGTGTCAGGAAGCAGAGCGACCTCTCGGGGGTGCAATTGGAAACCCCATCAGACCTCCACCATGCCAAGACTACGAGGGACACCACGAAGGGGAGCGGCATGGTACGCTGTGAAATCCAGGAGGAAGCGAAAACAAAAATTCGAGGCAGCCCTCGCCATGGCCACCCGACGGAGGAAAGCGAGACCACGAACGCCACCCATGGCGTATGTGGTCGAAGAGATTCCAGAAGGAGGCGTACCATAAAGCATCCCGGAACACCTGTTGTTCACCGTACCCGAAAATTGGCACCCGCCTTCGGACTTTGGTCAGGGAAGACGACCCTCACCCGCTGGTGATAGGGCAACTCCCCAAGACGATAACACCGTAGCGCCATACTCCACCTGCTATATAGAAGAGGAGAGACCCTCTGACTCGTTCAAGAAGGCGACGAAGGACAAGCCACCAGGGTATGACAAGGATTCCAGTGAAGGTAACCGTCAGGAGCAGCCGCTCTCAACCAACTAGGAATGCCTCAGCCTTATCTTTGAGATCAGAAGCTTGCTGGAGGACCAGACCTTCCGGCTGACGAGGATTGAACATCGACTGGATATGTACTTCGCGGCCCACTCCCGGACACATCCGAGGCACCAATGTCCAACTTGTGCGCGTGCATACGCATTCCCAGCCAGATGGAAGCAGACAGAGGACCAGCTCAAGTGCACAGGATAGCAGGTCAATGGAAGTCCAGAATTGTTTTTTGTTTTCCTATCTTGTTATCAGTTAGGCTTTGAGCCATCCAGTTTACAGTCTTTTTAGATAAAACTTATGATACTTAGTTGCATTTTCAAAACTGCACGTCCTGGTTTCCTCCGGGCGGGACAGTGCAGGGAAAAACTTAGCTATTTTATGACCAGGATGACATTTGGCATGGGATGTCCAGCTGTCCCGGTTTTCTACTTAGGCGGGACAACTGGCATCCCAAGCAGCTCAATTTTTTGTATTTTGATTAAAGTAATATAACAGGTCCCACCCTTTTTATTTACAAAAAAAAAATTAAAAGGAAAGATAATTGAGATTAGTGTTAAATTTAAAGGATTATTCTTAATTTTAAGTTAAAGGATATATATATATATATATATATATATATATATATATATATATATATATAATTGATCTTATAATATTTAAAATGTTAAAATTTAATGGATAACCATTTAGATAAGTTGAAATTTCAAAATAAAATAATAATAAACATACTTTGTAATTTCAAATATAACATTTTAATGGTTTATATATACGTTGATAATAATAAAAATTCAAGTGTCAAAAATGACAATATAAAATTTTGGACACAATTACTAAATTAATGATTTTTGTGAACACCCATATACTAGAAAATATAATCTATGTAATCATATGATGCATGAGCAAGGAGTCTTATATTCATATTTTGAACATACCCCAATTCTACTTAACCACATGTTCATTCTACATCTCAATTAGAAAAGAAGAAATTGAAGCAGATCTTGAGACATTTGTTGAAAGGTGATAGTACTATCCAAAATACTATAAAAGCAATGAAGATACCCTACTTGTGTTATAAGCCTCTAGGAACATGACAATCTAGCATAATTGCATGCACTACTTATTATTTAGGTTAATATGTTTATGATTTGAAGCTTTCCAATATCCATAGAAACAGAAAACTAAAGGAAATTACTCATCAAGACCACATAGTATGTTATTTTTATTAAGGATATTAATTATTCACTTTATCTCTCAATCCATGTGAAAATGCATGAAAGGGTGGGATGTTAGAGCATAATATCTAATGCATAAGTTTGATGATAATTAAAATGGTGTTACCTTCTTCATATTTTTCTTAAAAATCTCACCCAACTTCAAAAATGTTGTTCCAAACATTAATGCTACAAAGGATATGTCTCCTTGATCTTGGGTTTGGGATGTGGTAGGGGGAAAGAGAGCTATGGGGCATTCTCAAATATTTGCAAAGTATCGTCACACTAATGTCAATGTTGCGAGAAACAAGACGAAGAAAGTAAAAGAGTTTGATAGATAAGGATGGGTGGAATCAAGAAAAGGGGAAGAATCATTTTGGAGAAGAAAGGAGTGAGGATTTGATGATGTTGATGAGGTTCATTTTGTGCAAGTTCACATCTAAAATTAATCAAGAAAAAACAAGTTAGAAAAATTAAACAAGATTAATAGATATTTTAATCCTAAACATATTCATTAAATGTATTTATGTGAAACAAAGAAAAACTATGCATTATATTTATGATGAGTTGGACCAAACTTGTACAAGATTGGTAGATTGTTGAGAGATTTACATTCAATGCTTAGTTATGTGTTTTGTTCCCATTATCTATTGTATTAGTGGGGATACTATGAATTGCATACTCAATGGTTGAAAGGTCCGCCAATGTGATGAAATAATAATCATATTAAATACCAAAGTTGTAACCATGTCATGAATTTTAAYAGGAAAACACATAACATTATGAATGAAATAAAATAAATATGAATCAACATGTCYGATACTATTAGTGAGATTGAATATGTGAACATGAAAAATGAACCTTATTTCCTTGGGTTTTTTCAATGTTATTGTTYGCTCTTCAAAATTGGCATTCAATGACTCATTTGTAATTAATCTTCCTAATAAGCTCCTAATGTCATTACAATTTACATCCATAACCCATGAGTGTTTCTTTTTTATAGATCCAAGAGTGGAGGAAAATATAACAAAGGAAATGTAATTGTGGTGAATGTTGGAGGCAAAGATAACAAAGAAAATAACATGATGGTTAGTGTGGGATTCAAGAACATGAAGTATGTAAACTAAATGTGATGCCAATTCCCATAATGGCATTATGGTTAATGTGGGATTCAAAAACATAAAGTATATTACAAACTAAATGCGATGTCAATTCACATATTGACAAGAATTGACATTGTTCATAACACATGAATTCAAGTGGGGATTCACAAAGACAAGGTGTCTAAGCTTCTTTTGAAAGTTTTGATTAAGTAACATATCAAATAGTGCATACACCAATATGTTGGTAGGATATTTATCTAGATGTAACTTATGTGATGGATTCAACACTATGGAAAGGTACAAGAGATTATTTTAGTTTTTGCATATTAAAAAAAAGTATTGTATGATGAATAGTTCATTAACCAACTAAGCATTGAAAGTGAGGAAATTCATGAATTATTAAAAATCTAATCTTCTTTTGACATTTGTTGCTCTTCATAAATAACCAATCATTTCAAAAAAAATTCTTTTTATGAATAGTTTTAAATTTTTCAAAAAAAATTCTTTTTATGAATAGTTTTAAATTACTTTTTAAAAATGGATTTAATCTTTTAAAAAAAATAAATGGAAAAATAAATCCATAATTATATAACAAAAGAAAAAACAATTATAATAAATCATAAAAAAATAAAAAATAAAATTGTGAAAATGGAATAGATCGTAAGTAAGTGAATAAATAAATAAATAAAATAAATCAATTCAGCCAAGCCAGAGAGAAGCGGCCGTGAGGATGATATTGAAGTGCACGACGAAAGGAAAAACGAGGATGATAAGAAGAGAAGCTGGCTGTGAGGAAGATGTTGATATCTTAACTTTATTTTAATTTTGAATTTTATTTAACATTAAAAAGATTATAAAGTGAGAATATATAAAAAAAAAAATTATAGTTGTTTTAAATTTTTGGATGTAAATTGTGTATGAAGTTTTTGAAAAACATTTCAATCATAATCAAAAACAAATGTCTAACATTTCAAGTGAACACTGCACTCATCATCAAAATCAAAAACAATATAAACAATGAAAATTTACATCTAAAATATAAAACAACAAAATTTTAAAAAATTAAAATTATTTTTCCTTTATTTAAAAGATTTTAAATTAAAAAAAAATATAATTTTTTAAAAATTAAAATGATCTTTTATTTATTTATAAAAATTTAAATTAAAAAGAATATAAGATAATGCATATATTGTGTTATGCAATTATTTCTAAATATTGTTTGTAGATAAAAAATAATCATTAATAATATTAATAATATTAATTAGAAGATGATAACTAAATGAATACATTTACAAAGATAAAAACAAATTCATATAAATTTTATGAGTTAAAACATCCAAAAATCTATAAAATATGTGAAATAAACAATGCAAAAGATTTTTTTAAAATAGAGTGCATTGCTTATAAAAGCATCTACCTCTTTTAAAATATTTCCATAAAATTAATTATGGAATTTTAAAAAATATTTATATTAAAATTAATAATAAAAAATTAGAATTTTCATCATTAAATAAAAAATTATTAAAACATATAAATAACATGATAAATCAAGATAATTAATTTTATGTGTGATAAATAAAATATTAATTTTACTATTATACCACCATCATAATTAACAATTAAAGTATAAGTTAAATAATAAAAGACGAGTTAATAATAATTAACATTTAATAATAATGGTATGTATGCGAGGAGCTCTGTGGTTTCAGATGGCTAGGGTTTCCACAAACCCGATTTTGACGTTAGCGTGACACCCCCCACTCAACCCTCTCTCCAACTCCGAGTCTTCATGGAAGCGGACGAGCGGGATATCCTAGATTACTCTGAGGATCCAACTGCTAGGGTTGACATCTGGGTGAGTCACGTTACCTCCCCCCTTGACATCATTGCATGTTCTTGGTTTTCATTCTGAATACGTCACCCGCGTCTCCCTCCTTCCACTATGCAGCCACGCCCCACTCCACCCTGCTCCCATCTACCTTCCTCGTGCGACCTACCTCCTCTCCTCCCTGACAAGACCCTCCCCGCCTCTTGATGCGTCCTAAACCCTACCTCCCCAGTACCTTCCCCCTGTGAGGACATTGTTCCAGTCCCATCTCCCTCCTCAAGTTATGAAATCCTAGACCAAACCCAGTTTTTACATCATGACGTCGTCTTCCATGAGTCTCGGTATCCACTACAACATTCAGAGGTTTTATTGCACAAGTCTCCTTCTCCAAATGGATTCATCGGGAATCTTCTCACATAGACCTATATACACAGGGACATCCTGAGATCTACAAAAATTTTAGTCTCCATCCCTAGTGTTTCTGACATGGAAGACCATAGGAAAACAAAGCTTTGTCTAAAGCGGAAGGTGGGGGAGGAATAATTGGTTCTTACCTAAAACATACAATTGAACGATATTGCAACAATGCAGAATGAAACCCTTGTTGGTAGGTTTGTCAGTAAGAGACTGTGTACTTCCTCTCTATGACACTGGACTGAGTAGAATTTCCTTCCGCTCTTGGGTTATTCTAAAAAATGTTTGGTTTTGGAAAAGGGTTGGATGGCTTGGACCTTTCTATCATCGGTGGATGCCCATGGGGTTCTTGTTGGCATATGGTCCTTTGGTGCCCAATATCTCTTCCTAAAAAAGTCATTGGTTGACTTCAATGCCTCCTCTTAGAAAGTTTAATTTTCCCCAATTTGGGTAAGGCTTCTTGGCCTCCCTCTGATATTCTAGTTAGAAGATGTCTTCAGGGAAATTATTGACTCTACTGGTCTCTACTATGACGTGGATCACCTCTAGCCACATGGGCATGGTGCGGATCCTGGTTGGTATATATATTTTGGATTGCCTCACGTATGAAATCACTATAACTTACATATATTTATCCTTCTCACAATATCTGGACTACAAAGGTATTCCCTTCAAATGTGGTCATTTTCACCTCTATGGGAACATAGCCAAGGAATGTACAAAAGGGGTTCACAGATCTCGTTGGGCAAAGAATAATTCAAGCGAGGGTTTCACACAAAAGAACCATTGAAAGTCAGAACAACTCCATGTCGCTCCTCATGATTCCAACACTGCAACGACCCCTCTTGACATCCAAATATCCATCTACAGAGGCATCCCCTCCTCCTCCCAATGAGCCAATGAATGTTTCTCCAGGTAACATTAATTCTCCCCCCTCTTCTTCAAGTCATTCTTCCATTTTTAGGTCTTTAAGTGTGTTTTCAATTTCCTCTGCTACTGGAGATACCTCAAAGGTCCCCTTCCTGCTTGGTCTCTCCAAAATCACGAGAAACTACTCCTCCCCCCTCATCCCTATATTCTCTTAGGCTCCCTTGGCACCCCCATCCATCCCAACTCTGTCGGTACCTTCCCCTCCCTCCCCCTCCCCTGTCCCTGTCCGTCGTCCCCCATACCCCCCTCAAAAATGCAATCTTCTCTTTCTTTTCCATTCCCACTCCTCCTCCCACTCTAACTACGAAGGTGGTATTGGACCTAACTTCCACCCTTATAAAAAACCTCTTTCATAAGGAATAAAATCCTTCCTATCCTAGGCACAAAACCAAGCCAATTATGAGATCGAATCCGAGAAGTAGAAAACTCTCCTTAGGGCCCATAGAGAAAACACCCGTAGAAAGGGTTCCAACTGATTGTTCTCTCCCACAATTGTTCACAAGCTACTTAACCTGACCAAATTATTAGCCTTGAAGAGAATTGTTTATCTACACTCTCGTTCTATCTTGCTCCTCTAAGAAACCATGATCGCATGAATAAAATATGAGACATCCCTCTTTGTCTCTTTCCATGGATTGGATTTTCTCGTCCTTGATGCCCAAGGGAGATCTAGAGGAATCATTACAAGATGGAGGAAAGTTTCCCTTAAACTCTTCAACTCATGGGCCTCTTCCTCTTTCCTTCACACACATTTCTTCTCTAACAAACTCAACTTTGAATTTATTTTCACAAATGCATACGGACCCTAATCTAATAGGAAGGAATTCTAGCAATCCTTCTTCAACAAGGATATGCATCAATACTCTATCATCAATGGGGACCTCAACTTTACACTAAGAGACTCTGAAATTTTGGGGGCCTCAGCTGAGAGAGACCTCCTCTCAAAATTTTTCAATTTGAAGTTGGATGAAGTTGATCTATCAGACATACATCTTGTCAAATATAACCCCACCTAGAGAAAATTGAGAATAGGTAGTGATAGGGTCACTAAGAGATTGGATAGATTCCTCCTCTCTGATACTCTACTACAGGGACCTAAGAGATTCATACAATGGGTGGCATCAAAGGGCTTATATGATCATAACCATGTCCTACTTGAAATTGATGGTCCCAATAAGAATACCCCCAACCCCTTTAAATTCAACCCCCTTTGGTTGGAATTCAAATCCTACCTAGAAGGTATCAAGGAGTGTTGGGATCCATATGATTCCCTTCTCCTGTAATCTCCATCCATTCAATTCATGGAAAAAATTAAGTGAGCCAAGGAATCCTCCATCTCATGGAATAAAATAATAAAATACGAAGAAAGTAGAGCTCTAGAAAAGATAGAAAAGAAAATGATGGAATGACAATCCAAATAAATCCAAGGCCCCCTCTCAGAGGATTCAAAGAATGAATACAAGTTTCTTGACTCCCAAAGAAGAAAAATCCTCCAGAAAAAGAGTAGGAATGGAGGATGATAAGTAGAGCCATGTGGCTGCAAGTAAGGGATGAAAACAAAAAAAATAAAATTCACCACTTTGCGAACCATAGGGAACAACACAACACCATTTGGTCAATTCACAAAAATGATGGATCAATGGCAATATCCTTTGAAGATATTTCGAAGGAAGGTTCATCACACTTTGAAGCTCTCTAAAAAGCAGATCCCAGTGTGAACATTGGAACCATCATAAGGGAAATAGGGATCTTCCCAAGGTTCATATCCCTTGTGGAAAATCAAAAAATTATGGAAGAAATCACTTTGGAAGAATTGGAAAAAAACATACATGCTTTTCAGAAAGAGAAAATCTTGGGCCCAGATGGTTTTCCAATAGACTTCTACAAGGGGTGTTTTGATATTGTCGGAGATGAACTTTTAAAAATGATT
>ML777256.1:738557-776988 GCA_009831015.1 Picea engelmannii
GCTCTTCAAAATTGGCATTCAATGACTCATTTGTAATTAATCTTCCTAATAAGCTCCTAATGTCATTACAATTTACATCCATAACCCATGAGTGTTTCTTTTTTATAGATCCAAGAGTGGAGGAAAATATAACAAAGGAAATGTAATTGTGGTGAATGTTGGAGGCAAAGATAACAAAGAAAATAACATGATGGTTAGTGTGGGATTCAAGAACATGAAGTATGTAAACTAAATGTGATGCCAATTCCCATAATGGCATTATGGTTAATGTGGGATTCAAAAACATAAAGTATATTACAAACTAAATGCGATGTCAATTCACATATTGACAAGAATTGACATTGTTCATAACACATGAATTCAAGTGGGGATTCACAAAGACAAGGTGTCTAAGCTTCTTTTGAAAGTTTTGATTAAGTAACATATCAAATAGTACATACACCAATATGTTGGTAGGATATTTATCTAGATGTAACCTATGTGATGGATTCAACACTATGGAAAGGTACAAGAGATTATTTTAGTTTTTGCATATTAAAAAAAAGTATTGTGTGATGAATAGTTCATTAACCAACTAAGTATTGAAAGTGAGGAAATTCATGAATTATTAAAAATCTAATCTTCTTTTGATATTTGTTGCTCTTCATAAATAACCAATCATTTAAAAAAAAATTATTTTTATGAATAGTTTTAAATTAATTTTTTTAAATGGATTTAATCTTTAAAAAAATTAAATGGTAATAAATGGAAAAATAAATCCATAAATATATAACAAAAGAAAACACAATTATAATAAATCATAAAAAAATAAAAAATAAAATTGTGAAAATGGAATAGATCGTACGTAATTAAGTAAATAAATAAATAAAATAAATCAATTCAGCCAAGCCAGAGAGAAGCGGCCGTGAGGATGATATTGAAGTGCACGACGAAAGGAAAAACGAGGATGATAAGAAGAGAAGCTGGTTGTGAGGAAGATGTTGATATCTTAACTTTATTTTAATTTTGAATTTTATTAACATTAAAAAGATTATAAAAGTGAGAATATATAAAAAAAAAAATACAGTTTTTTATAATGTTGTTTTAAATTTTTGGATGTAAATTATGTATGGAGTTTTTGAAAAACATTTCAACCATCATCAAAGACAAATATCTAACATTTCAAGTGAACACTTCACTCATCATCAAAATCAAAAACAATATAAACAATGAAAATTTACATCCAAAATTTAAAACAACAAAATTTTAAAGAATTAAAATTACTTTTCCTTTATTTAAAAGATTTTAAATTAAAAAAAAATATAAATTTTTAAAAATTAAAATGATCTTTTATTTATTTATAAAAATTTAAATTAAAAAGAATATAAGATGATGCATATATTGTGTTATGCAATTAATTCTAAATATTGTTTGTAGATAAAAAACAATCATTAATAATATTAATTAGAAGATGATAACTAAATGAATATATTTACAAACATAAAAACAAATTCATATAAATTTTACAGTTAAAACATCCAAAAATCTATAAAATATGTGAAATAAACAATGCAAAAGATTTTTTTAAATAGAGTGCATTGCTTATAAAAGCATCTACCTCTTTTAAAATATTTTCATAAAATTAATTATGGAATTTTAAAAAATATTTATATTAAAATTAATAATAAAAATTTAGAATTTTCATCATTAAATAAAAAATTATTAAAACATATAAATAACATGATAAATCAAGATAATTAATTTTATGTGTGATAAATAAAATATTAATCTTACTATTATACCACCATCATAATTAACAATTAAAGTATAAGTTAAATAATAAAAGATGAGTTAATAATAATTAGCATTTAATAATAACAGTATGTATGCGAGGAGATCTGCGGTTTCGGATGGCTAGGGTTTCCACAAACTCGATTTTGACGTCAGCATGACACCCCCCACTCGACCCTCTCTCCAACTCCGAGTCTTCATGGAAGCAGACGAGCGGGATATCCTAGATTACTCTGAGGATCCAACTGCTAGGGTTGACATCTGGGTGAGTCACATTACCTCCCCCTTGACATCATCGCATGTTCTTGGTTTTCATTCTCCATCCCTGGTGTTTCTGACATGGAAGACCATAGGAAAACAAAGCTTTGTCTAAAGCGGAAGGTGGGGGAGGAATAATTGGTTCTTACCCAAAACATACAATTGAACGATATTGCAACAATGCAGAATGAAACCCTTGTTGGCAGGTTTGTCAGTAAGAGACTGTCTACTTCCTCTCTATGACACTGGACCGAGTAGAATTTCCTTCCGCTCTTGGGTTATTCTAAAAAATGTTTGGTTTTGGAAAAGGGTTGGATGGCTTGGACCTTTCTATCGTGGTTGGATGCCCATGGGGTTCTTGTTGGCGTATGGTCCTTTGGTGCCCAAGCTCTCTTCCTAAAAAAGTCATTGGTTGACTTCAATGCCTCCTCTCAAAAAGTTTAATTTTCCCCAATTTGGGTAAGGCTTCTTGGCCTCCTTCTGATATTTTAGTCAGAAGATGTCTTCAGGGAAATGGGTGACTCTACTGGTCTCTACTATGACGTGGATCACCTCTAGCCACATGGACATGGTGCGGATCCTGGTTGGTATAAATATTTTGGATTACCTCGCGTATGAAATCATTATAACTTATATATATTTATCCTTCTCACAATATCTAGACTACAAAGGTATTCCATTTAAATGTGGTCATTTTCACCTCTATGGGAACATAGCCAAGGAATGTACAAAAGGGGTTCACAGATCTCGTTGGGCAAAGAATAATTCAGGCGAGGGATTCACACAAAAGAACCATTGAAAGTCAGAACAACTCCATGTTGCTCCTCATGATTCCAACACTACAACGACCCCTCCTGACATCCAAATATCCATCTACAGAGGCATCCCCTCCTCATCCCAATGCGCCAATGAATGTTTCTCCAGGTAACATTAATTATCCCCCCTCTTCTTCAAGCCATTCTTCCATTTTTAGTTCTTTAAGTGTGTTTTCAATTTCCTCTGCTACTGGAGATACCTCAAAGGTCCCCTTCCTGCTCGGTCTCTCCAAAATCACGAGAAACTACTCCTCCCCCCTCATCCCTATATTCTCTTAGGCTCCCTTGGCACCCCCATCCATCCCAACTCTGTCGGTACCTTCCCCTCCCTCCCCCTCCCCTGTCCCTGTCCGTCGTCCCCCATACCCCCCTCAAAAATGCAATCTTCTCTCTCTTTCCCATTCCCACTCCTCCTCCCACTCTAACTACGAAGGTGGTATTGGACCTAACTTCCCCCCTTATACAAAACCTCTTTCATAAGGAATAAATCCTTCCTATCCTAGGCACAAAACCAAGCCAATTATGAGATCAAATCCGAGAAGTAGAAAACTCTCCTTAGGGCCCATAGAGAAAACACCCGTAGAAAGGGTTCCAACTGATTGTTCTCTCCCACAATTGTTCACAAGCTACTTAACCTGACCAAATGATTAGCCTTGAAGAGAATTGTTCATCTACACTCTCGTTCTATCTTGCTCCTCTAAGAAACCATGATCGCATGAATAAAATATGAGACATCCCTCTTTGTCTCTTTCCATGGATTGGATTTTCTCGTCCTTGACGCCCAAGGGAGATCTAGAGGAATCATTACAGGATGGAGGAAAGTTTCCCTTAAACTCTTCAACTCATGCGCCTCTCCCTCTTTCCTTCACACACATTTCTTCTCTAACAAACTCAACTTTGAATTTATTTTCACAAACGCATACGTACCCTACTCTAATAGGAAGGAATTCTAGAAATCCTTCTTCAACAAGGATATGCATCAATACTCTATCATCAATGGGGACCTCAACTTTACACTAAGAGACTCTGAAATTTTGGGGGCCTCAGCTGAGAGAGACCCCCTCTCAAAAATTTTCAATTTGAAGTTGGATGAAGTTGATCTATCAGACATACAGCTTGTCAAATATAACCCCACCTAGAGAAAATTGAGAATAGGTAGTGATAGGGTCGCTAAGAGATTGGATAGATTCCTCCTCTCTGATACTCTACTACAGGGACCTAAGAGATTCATACAATGGGTGGCATCAAAGGGCTTATATGATCATAACCATGTCCTACTTGAAATTGATGGTCCCAATAAGAATCCCCCCAACCCCTTTAAATTCAACCCCCTTTGGTTGGAATTCAAATCCTACCTAGAAGGTATCAAGGAATGTTGGGATCCATATGATTCCCTCCTTCTGTAATCTCCATCCATTCAATTCATGGAAAAAATTAAGTGAGCCAAGGAATCCTCCATCTCTTGGAATAAAATAATAAAATACGAAGAAAGTAGAGCTCTAGCAAAGATAGAAAAGAAAATGATGGAATGACAATCCAAATAAATCCAAGGCCCCCTCTCAGAGGATTCAAAGAATGAATACAAGTTGCTTGACTCCCAAAGAAGAAAAATCCTCCAGAAAAAGAGTAGGAATGGAGGATGATAAGTAGAGCCATGTGGCTGCAAGTAAGGGATGAAAACAAAAAAAATAAAATTCACCACTTTGCGAACCATAGGGAACAAAACAACACCATTTGGTCAATTCACAAAAATGATGGATCAATGGCAATATCCTTTGAAGATATTTCGAAGGAAGGTTCATCACACTTTGAAGCTCTCTACAAAGCAGATCCCAGCATGAACATTGGAACCATCATAAAGGAAATAGGGATCTTCCCAAGGTTCATATCCCTTGTGGAAAATCAAAAACTTATGGAAGAAATCACTTTGGAAGAATTGGAAAAAAACATACATGCTTTTCAGAAAGAGAAAATCTTGGGCCCAGATGGTTTTCCAATAGACTTCTACAAGGGGTGTTTTGATATTGTCGGAGATGAACTTTTAAAAATGATTGAACACTCTAGAAGAACCAGGAAGATTCATGCCCCTTTCAATGACACCCTCATATCCCTCATTATGAAGGTAGATGATCCTACAAGATTCGACCAATTCAGGCCCATTTCGTTGTGTATGGGCGTCTACAAAATCATTGCAAAAATCATAGCATTTAGAATCAAAGAAAATCTAAGTGAAAATACTTTTGAAGAACAATTCGACTTCCTGAGGGGAAGACAATTTCATCAAGCAATAGGGATTGCACATGAAGGTCTTCACACCATATATACATAAAATAAAAGAGCCATCACCTACAAGGTTGATCTCTAAAAATATTTTGATAAAGTAAGTTGGCTATATATCAGGCTCCTCTTTATACACTTGGGCTTTGGTCACTCTCTTGTTACCTGGATAATGAACTGCAACTCCACAACTTCCTTCACTCTCCTAATAAATGGACCAGTCTCCTCCTTCTTCTGGGTTGAATGAGGTCTTCATCAAGGTTGCCCCCTCTCCTCTCTCCTCATCTTATTGTTGGAATAATGTCTTAGAAGAATCATACATAGTGAAGTCTCAACATCAAGATTCAAAGGTATAAAAATTAACATCTCTTTCTCTCTAAGACACCTTGTTTTTGTTAACAACATTATGATTTTTTTCAAAGGGAACATCTCCCACATCTCCACACTAAATGATATTATCTCCAACTTCTTCCTCACTACCGACATGGAAGTTAACAAGGAAAAGTCATCCCTCCTCACTTGGGGCCTATCATATTTTGAACATCAACATATCTCCAGAGCCATGGGAATTTCTATGTCGATGAACTTAGATGGGATTAAATATCTAGGTTTCAATTTAAAACCTAACAACTACAACAAGAAGGACTGGAAATGGATCTGCTCTAAGATAGAAAAAAACTACTCTCTTGGAAAAATAGGTGGATTTCACACATTGGAAGACTAGTGTTACTCAAACCTTTCCTGGAAGTTATCCCTATCTACTGAACATCCCTAGATTAGGTTCCCAAGGGAATCCTAGAAAAAATAAGTCATCTCTCCTTCCGATGCTTATGTGCTACATCAGAGGAAAAAAGACCACTTGTTTTAGCTTCAAAAAAAGGATCTCTCTCCCAAAGTCCTATGGGGCATGGGACTTAAAAACATCCACCTTTTTACGTAACCTTTAGTATCCAAAAATGTGTGGGGGATCATCACAAACACATGTCTCTAGGCCTAAATTTTAAAAGAAAAATATTTCCCCCAGGACACTACAATTGATTGGATAAGGAAGATATAGAATTCATCCAAGAATGGTTCAATCATACAAAAATCCACCATTAAGGATTTCCTCTTGATCGAAAACTAGCTCATTTGAAATATTGGAAATGGAGAAGATGTCCTCATTGGAAAGGATCCATGGATTGAATGTAAAGGTTAACATCTCCTCCCCGACCAGGTTATTCAAGAGCTCAATAATGTAGGATTCACACATCTACATCAAATCGCAAGAAGGAATTATGCTCAGAGAGGAACAAATTGGATAAGTTGGGAGGAAGTGGGAATAAGTGAAGAATATGCTCCAGTTGGGCAAGTATATATTGAATC
Organism: Picea engelmannii; assembly: GCA_009831015.1. Taxonomy (NCBI): domain Eukaryota; kingdom Viridiplantae; phylum Streptophyta; class Pinopsida; order Pinales; family Pinaceae; genus Picea; species Picea engelmannii. Next base: position 745,043 of record ML777256.1, read on the forward strand.
TCTTACCACTTCCATGGTAAATATCTTCGATAAAAAATACACTCTTATCTCATCCTTCAACCCTATAGGAACTTATTCCCTGAAACATGGTTATCTAGCATTAATTTTGGAGCATGTTAATGAGCTAATCCCTTGGTGGAGTGCCAAACTTTGGAAGTTGAAATGCCTGGCCAAATCAAAACTATGCATGTGGCTTCTCCTGAAGAAAAAAAATCCCCTACATGGGAAAACCTCCAGAAACGAATTTTTGTGGGACCAGGTCGACGCCCACTCTACAAGAATAGAGTTGAGGACATTCCCGATCTATTTCTATATTGTCCCTTCACATTGGAAGTATGGAGAAACATAAATGTTGCACTCAGTATATCTGATCCCTGGCATGGAACCATAGTTGACGACACACTCAACTCTCGATTATCTTCCCCCTCCAATGATTCTCATAAATCCCTCCCCCTCATAACAACATGGGGCATATCGATTGCTAGAAACCATTCCATCTTTGAAGACATTGAAACTTCCCCTACTCACACTTCCTCTTCCTCCCTCTCCATTCTCCTTTCTTTCCCACAGTCCTCCACACCGAACCCACCCACCTGGCTGACCCTCTCCATACGACCATTGATTCATCCATCCCCTAGGCCTTCTTCAACGAGGTTTCCCAAGGGTCTCCCTCTATTGGGGCTACATGGGGTGTAATCATTTTTAACAAAGTCACAAAATTTTCCTTTGCAACCAATGTGGGTCATGCTACCAACAACCTCAGTGAATTCTAGGCAGTAAAGATTCTTTTGATATTATCAAAGGAGAAAGTTTTATTGCACATAAATATTTTTGGTGACTCCTAACTGGTGATTAAATGTATAAATGGAAGTCATACACTACACGCATACACACGTCAGCCAATTTTGGAAGACATCATAAGGCTTCTTACATATTTTTCTCATGTTTTTTTCACACATGTTTACAGGAACTGGAATCAAGAAGAGGATGGTCTTTCAAAGTCAGAACTGGACTTGGACCTCGACTGTTGGAATATCTGGTGATCCGATATTTTTTGTGATATATTTCTCTACAAAAATCCACAATTAGTATATTTTACTGACGATTAATTGCATGTGAACATGAACAAATACTTCCTTAACAATGCATATGAGAGTGAGTAAAATGTCATAATTATGTGCATATGTGCAATTAAATATCTACTTAATCAACCAAGAATCCAATCAAAACTCACACATATAATTTGACACCCATATGATAACAAAGTTCACCAGATTCTTCTAGCTACATCTCTGGATCCACTTGGAATACAAATTGATTTATTATCCTTCCTATAGAAATGGATGGAACCTTCTCAGAAAATGTTGCACATGCTCCATAAAGGGATGAAAACCCATAGCAACCTTCTCTTATAAAAAGAGAAATTAAGTCTTTCACATAAGTGACATTTCTTCAGACACCAGAAGGACTACATTCCTCACAATGCAAAGCTCTCTCTCCAAGGGGCATAAAGGGGGCCTCCTCCACAATGCTTACATAAGGAATTTATATAGTTTCCCTCTCTCCATAATTCAAGGAGACAAAATCCACACAGTTAGGATCTAAACAACAATTCAAGGACAGAACCGAGAAAGAATCTCAACCAACCTAGTTACCAACTTAATGAGAACTGTGACCTCAAAACGAGAACTCTGGCCCAAAAAACCCATATTTTTGCATCACCATTTTTTCAAACGGGGTCAAAATTACAACATTTTTCAAGCATGGCCTTCAAAACTCATACAATAGCTCAGAAAAACCTTAAAATTAACACCTAAATAAAAAAATGACGCTAACTAAAAAAAATAAATCTAAACTTTAAAATTATGGCTAATTACGACCTAATTGAAACTATGGTTTTGTCAATAGATCTCTATGCCAAAAAAAACCCAAAATTGGCTACAAAATGGTCACTTTAAAATTTATTTATTAACTTTTTTTTTCTTAAATTTACATTGAAAAATAAATAAATAAAAATAAAAAAATCTTTGCAATTTACATGTCTTGTTTTACTCACAGTAATAAAAGAGGAAAAAATGTAACTAGACAAACTTCCAATATATGGAGATCACAATAGATTTATTACTAAATTGTGATCTTTCAATCTTCAAGATCCCTCGAATGAAGACAATATGATTAAGATATGGAAATACAAAGAAATCACATAACACAAGGAAATGGGACGTATAATCTTTGTCTTCTCTTTTCTATTGATATTCAATGAGTTCTCTTTTACATATGGAAAAAATAAGCCTTGAATAGATCTTAGATCTATTTATTTATACAAAAATTGTCTTAACTAAAAGTATTTAGACATCCCACATTTTTTTATCTCAAAATAAAATATAATTAAAACTAGAATATACATGGATATATTTATGGATTTGCTGAGATTTATTTGGTTTGCTGGCACTTCATTTGTCCTCTATTTTCTCGCAGAGGTACTCCGTTCCTTCTGATCTTTGAATTGAGCATGTAGTTCCATTAATGCCATAACAAATTTAGAAGGTTCGACATTCGCATTCAATTCAAATGCAAAAACCTTTTTATGTATCAATGGTAATTTTTCTTGGATCTTCACAACTGCCTGTGATGTAACGTGTTGTTGTAAAATCAGTTTTATCAACAAATCATTTACCATTTGTAAATTAACCTTATTTAGTTGTTCGATAGAATTTTTTGCGTTCTCCCTAATTTTCTTTGAATTCTCCTTGCTATTTTCAATCTCAATTTTCCCAAGTGTATCAGGGATAGCACTGCCATCAAGCTCTGTCATTTCTAGATCTACAACTGAAAGAGTGTTAAGAAAATCTTCCTTTGCTTCTCTGGCTAGCTTCTTACTTTCTTCTATATTTTTTTCCCAGACCTTTAAATCCATCTCTCCCTTTATCTACTCAAATTTTGAAGAAGGGGCAAGCCTAGGTACATTTATATTTTGTCTCCATACTATAAACTCTTGGAACTTTGACCAGACTGTATAGGATTCCTTCTCCTTTTCATGAATATTCTTCAAGAAATTATTGATCACTTGATAATGTTTTTGAATAATATCCATATTCTGGTATAGATCTTTCTGTATAGTTTCCAACTTTGCATTTATTTCAGATGATTGCTTCTTAAATGTAGAGATGTCCATTCCTATGTTCTAAAATGAATTTATTCAAGCCTGTAACTGCTCTATTAACCTGCCTCATTGGGAAATCATAGTCTTGTTCAACTGTTGATTTTGAACACTTAATTTCAATTTGTTTTCTAATTGTTTTATCTGTTGCTCAAAGCCCTGTCTGATTTTCTCTATATCAACATTGATTTTACTTCTAGTAGTCATTTCCATTTGTTGGATATCATTATGCAATTGTTCAACCAGAAGATTCTTGTGTTCCAACTATTTTGTGAGATTATCCACTAACCACTGGTTGGTAGTGGCAAAGGGTCCCAATGAATCTGCAACTTCTCTTGCAAATTCAAGATCATCCTGTCCATGTCCATCATATATCACTTTCTTCCTTTTAACAATTATTCCCTTATTTTGATGATATTCCCTTCTTATGATAGCCTTCCTTTTCTTGTTGAAAAATAAGTTTGTTGGAGGCATATCTTCAAGTTGAATAGGTGTAATGTCATCTATATTAATAACTTATGCACCATATAACCCATAACTTGTTGCGAGAGGAGTTACTGATGGTATGGGAGAACTAAGTGCAGTAGATGTTTCTGGATTGGTGGCTTCTTTCACTGGAGTTTAAGTATTTGGAAGTGGAAGAGGAAAATTATGCCCATGCTTCATAAAAGCTTCAAATGATGCTAATAATTTCTGCTTATCTTTACCTGGTATTGATATTATTGCATATTTGGATAATGTATCTGTGTTCTTCTCTTCTTCGTTAACCTTGTCCTTATGCAAGCTATGTTGCTCAGGCTCTATCGATTCTATCACTTGTGAGGTTGAATTGAGTTTTTGTTCTCCTTGAAAGACCTTGGGCAGAGTATTTCTTTTGTTCTTCTGAAAACTGAGGAAACCCAACTACTGATCTTGAGGAAAGTTTTGAAATCTGATCTTAACTACATCATAGGATCTCACTCCTTTGAAAATTTCATCATAGGGGGAATCTTCATGTATATATTTTTCATATTAAATTGAGCTAAATGGTTCTCAACCACCCTATGAGGATCATGCCTTTTATACTCAATGTCAACCAATTTGATATCTTCTAAGGCTAAAGCTTCAACCTTAGCATGTCCAAAATCAAATAATGAAAACACACCAACATGTATGGGAAAGGTTGTCCACACTCATTTATGTGTTGCTTTCAATTCTTTGGTTATTCTGCCTGACACTGTTTGATAAGATACTTCTCCGCAAACCAATCTGTCAGGTAGGAATTTGGGGAGAGAATGAGGAGATTTATAGCAGCCAAACAATCTGATATAAGAAACGTTTTCCTCAACATACCAATCTGCAATAGCACCCAAATTTTCAATGATCTGCTTTGAAATTCTTGGGGGAGGATCTCCATAGATAGCTACATGAATTGGGATTACTTCATTATTACAAATTTCATAGAGTAAATCCTTTGAATTTTCCTCCCATAAATTAGAATGATAAAAATGAAGGGGCTCAGTGTAGGTCGGGGTCCAACTCCAATTCATGAGAGGAAAAGGAATCCTGAAACAGATTGCGTCCATGATGTATGCATACATATAAAATGGGGCATGTTGTTCTTTAGACTTCAGCATCTTGTATTCCACAATTTACTTGGATGGAGGATCTCCATAGATAGCTATATGAATTGGGATTACTACATTATTACAAATTTCATAGAATAAATCCTTTGAATTTTCCTCCCATAATTTAGAATGATAAAAATGAAGGGGCTCGGTGCAAGTCGAGGTCCAACTCCAATTCATGAGAGGAAAAGGAGTCTTGAAACAGATTGTGTCCATGATGTATGCATACATATAAAAGGGGGCATGTTTTCCTTTAGACTTCAACATCTTATATTCCACAATTTACTTGTCTAAGTTATTTGATAACATTTTTCCCCAGTAAAAAGTGTAACCCTCAACAACCTCATAGATTATGGGAACCCATTCTATGGTAAAATGAGCAGGATTTTTCATACCAAACATTCTACAGAGCATCATGGAAATGTACATAATATGAGCATCCAAATATGTTATAGAATATATGCCATGGGAATCATATTTAAACTTAGTTAGATTACCCCACTAGGTTTTTATTATATCGTGGCCAATTCTATCGTACTTAGTGCATTCCTCCTCCTAAAAAATCAATATAAATGATGAATTATAGGTATATTGGCTTTAAAAGATAATTTATACATTACTTGAGTATCTTCAGGTCGAAAGGAGATGACAAAGGTATTCTGGTGACTGACGATGGTTCTTGTTGGGATGTCTATGTGCTCTAGGGCCCAACTTATCATATTGGTGTAAAGCATCAGTTTCAGTCGCGCAACAACTTTGTGTAATTAGGACTTAGCCACATGTATGAGCTTAGATGAAAATGTATCATTGTCTTCTTTCATTGAATCATCTAGACAAAGAAGGATCTCATGATTTAAAATGTCATACACATGCTTCCAATTTTTCGTGGCATCTATTAATCAGGTAGTAGTATCTAAAAGCATATTCGTGTTTGGGTTTGATTCATCAACTGATGAATCTTGTTTCTTTCCTGCTTTGCGCAGTGCCATGATTTTCAAAAGACAAAGTTAATCCTCCTATGAGAAGAAAAAATCCATGAGCTTAGAATGCTTGAATATGAAACTCTCAAATTCTAAAAGAAAAATGATTAGAAATTCGAAATGCATTTATTTACGGAAATATTAATATCTAGATATCTTCTAATTAATCTACTCATAGAATAATTATTTTAAAATATGTTGAATTTATTACCTAGAGGTCGCAATACTTATCTAAATATTTAACTCTAGTCTATTGGGAATATTATTAATGAATGTAATTAAATAATGTACTTCGGTGGTTCAACATTCGGTAATTTTGAGTGAAGAACAATAGATATCTCCCGAAGGCCGAATTCGCAAAGCAGTTTATCTACAATTAATTATTGTTTTTTTGTTTTATTTAATCATGATTTAAAGTCACTTTTAGTTTTAATTATTTCGGAATTTCGGCATTCGGTAGTTTTGAATGCATAGAAACAGATATCTCTCGAAGGATGAAGCCCCATAGAAAATAATCAAACCTTTTTTAAGTACTTCAGGACTCCAGAAATCTAAGGCTCCAGGAGTTCGTGAGCCTGTATACACGGTAAAAAATTCTCCATTTCGACATTCAAGAGTTTTAAATGTAGAACGATAGATATCTCTCGAAGGAAAATCTCCCGGAGTGATTATTAACGATTAATCATGGTTAATTAAACTTGTTTAATGATTTTAGTTTTTTAAAACATTTTTATTCCTTATGATCACTAGTTCTTTGATACTTCGGTGTTTCGACGCTCCGATGTTTCTGAATCTATTCTTTTCTTTACCTCCCGAAGGAAAATCTCCCAGAGTGATGTGGTAGTGATGATGTCACTTTTAATGACGTGTCAAGAAAAGGTGAGTGACACGTGTCACCTAAAAGCATGTGAATGATCTGACAAAAATTCCAAAAATAAGTGCCACGTGTTAGCCAGAATAAGGTTTTATGACAGGTGTCTTATGACTCATTAGCAGATTTGTTTAGAATATTTTCATGGGAAGTTGTCTCCAGGAATTCATAGCTTCACAACTTCGGGGTTTTTAGTTCTTTAAACACTTTGAGTTTGACACTCCCAAAGTGTGAAGTCCTGAAGTGACTGTTGAAGCTTTCTTTTGTTTAACACTCACGTAGCTTTAGAATTCCAAAATTGTGAGAATCGTTGATCTAGTTAGCTAAAAAAATTTAATGGATGATATTGGAGTGCTCTATCAAGATATAACGATTATATATTTATTAAATGAAGAATCATCTCCCTAAGTTTTTGTGATTTTATATTTGAAGGACAAAAACAAAAATATTTGAAAGTTTAAAATTTAAAATTTATAATGTGTTCTAACATATGCTCCATCTGGGGATTGTAGCTCCCTGTGTGGCATGAAAGAACAGTAGACCAGGTTCCTTTATTGGGTAAATGGAGTTATTATTGCTTCCTTTTTGAGAAATATTTTTTGTTTTATTGAAAATTAATCATATATAGAAAAAATGAACATATCCAAATCTAAAAATCTTAAAGCACATTTGGTGATTGATCTCAAGTCAGAGTAATATTTTTTTTCCTTCCTTAAAATTGAATTTAGAATTGCTTAAAATAATCAAAGTAATTTTAACAAAAATATCGGACTTTGATTGACTTTGTTCGCCTTCAAGGTTATAAATATGTAAAATGTGTTTATTTAAGAAATCCCAGTTGGTTCAGGATATAAATATTATTGAAAATAGAGATATATAACAGAGTATATTGTATAGATGTATATAATAGCCTTACAGATATCATAGATATTGCTTCACTACCAACGAGCCTATTCAATACCCTGCTGAAGTTATCTATTTCTCCCATTGAATCTCCTTTTACCACCTCAATAAGCAAGTTTTCATTTAACTGATATGAGGGAAATCAATATATGAATTTCCTTTCATCATATCTTTTGGACAAGATGGGGGGGAATCAATTTGTGAAGTTATTTTCAACATCTGCCTGATTTTATTTTTTTGAAATGGGGGAAATCAATTTGTATGTACAATACAAGGGATGATATCTGTTTAAAATCTTTAATGAAAAAGGTCTATCTACAATTTGAAGAATACTATGAGATTAGCTTTTCTTCCAATTTTAAGTATACCTTTGCCTATAGGTTAATTTTGGGAAATTCATTCATTTCATGGATATACCTTCACTGAATTTGTTAGCTGAAATATGATATTACAGCTAAAATTACTAGGATTAGCTTAGACATACTTTTTCAATTAAAACTAGAGAAACGTAAAAAAATTCACCCGACCTGTTTTGAAAATATGCTTCTAAGTTTCTAGCATTAGGCTAAGTTTTCTTATTTCTATAAATATTAATAAGATAAGAAAGAAGAAATAATATCATTTGTAGAAAGAACTAGGGAGAGAGGAATAAATAAACATATTAAATATTCAGAACATTTGAATCTGAAATGACTTATTTTCATACGCATTTTTGTGTCAGATGAGAGTTCTAAATTGCTCTGTCCCGTAGTCATTTTAACCATTCTGATTTTTTTATATTTATTATTTTTTTTTCATATGAGAGATGTTCTTATACCCAATCAACGTGAAACTTCATATTGTATTTCCCTGCTTCTCCAATATTTAGATAAGATAAGTTAGAAAAGGAACTCATACATTTTTTCTTTTGAAGTTTTGAATGAGGAATGTTATCCACTTGTCACCCGATTTCAGAAAGTCCGTAAAAGGGAAAAGATGAGTGTTGAGTTTTCTGCAACATCATCTCCTATTTTCGAAGAAAAAAAATTCTCCTACAGATCCTCCAAATGTTGTTGAATAACCACAATGATCAATTCTGCAAGAGAAGTGGAACTTCAAAAGTTAGATGATTTCGTGGAAATAAACAGAAAAATACATGATGAGGATGTATTTCATTTCAGTAGTCATTAGTAATCATCCATATACTCTTTGTTTTTGTTTTATTCACTACTGAATGAATTTTATTTTGCAAGGTTAAATTTGATTTATATTTCCTTTTTGTTTTTCTTAAAATGAAGTTAAAAACATTATTTTGTTGAGAATATTTACACAAATTAATAAAAAATACTCAAATAAGTCACATAAAGAAAATTAAAAATTAAAAATTTTGCCAATGTCAATCCAATATGGTATATACAATGGAAACTTAAAAATTAACTAGTACATGAAGTGTTTTAAAAAATGCCCATTGATAGGGGTCTCAAGAATTTCTCCATTTAGATTTTCAAGAGAGAATGAATTTCTCCCTTCGGTTGCTGCAATTTTAAAAGCTCTGAACCAAAGGTGATCAATTTTGTCATGTTTCCCAACATCTTATTCTTTGGCTTCCCTCTTCAGGATTAAATCTCCAGGAAGAAACTCCCTATCTTTGGATTTTTTTATCAAAGATAGCTTTCATATTATTGTGTTATTTCTAGAGCTTATCATCCACTTCTCTTCTATTTTTCTAGAATTCAATTATTTGATTTATTTTTCTTGTTAGATCATCTGGTTCTTTGTTCGCATCTTGCCAGAGTTTCATCACAAGAAGAGTGAGATTAATAGGAAGAATAAAATATCCACCATAAACTAATTGGAAATGAGACATAGCTATGGATTTCTTGGTGCCGATTTTGTTTTCCCATAAAGAATATTTTAAATGCATATGCCAAGCTTTCTTGTTTTTTGTCAAAAATTTATTAATTATTGTCATCAAAATCTTATTTGACAATTCTTCCAACCAATTTCCATGGGGATAGTAAGAAATATAATGGCCTAAAATGATATTATATTTTTGACAAAAATTAATCATCGCAATAGATTTGAAATCTTGTGCATTATATGTTACTATTTTCCTTGGACAACCAAATCTTGCAAGGACGTTTTCTCCCAAAACATTTATCACTACTGAATCAACGACATTCTGAGTTGGAATAGCTTCGTCCCACTTGGTGAAGTAGTCAATGGTAGTTAAAATCCATCTATGTTGGGTGCTTGATTGTGGATGAATCTCTCCGATAAAATCTAACCCCCATTGTTGGAAAGGATAAGATTTGACTGGAATTGAAGGTAAGGCAGGAAGATTTTGTTTTCCAGTAAAAAATTGGCATGATTCACAATCTCTAACCCTTGCATTTACATCAGTAAATAATTTTGGCCAATCATAGCCCGCACTTAAAATTTAATAAGTCGTTTACCTCCATGCGTGATGTCTTCCACACACTCCTTTATGAAACTCATCAATGGAACCTTCTGTTTCAGACTCTGTAAGACAACATAACAAGAAACCCAAGGGATCCTTTCAATATAACTTTGCATCGATAATGCAATATTTAATTGTCTGTAACTTTAAGGTTATTTCCTTGGAAGGAGTTATATCAGTAGGACATTGAAGAGTAAGAAGATATGTGATGATATTATTGTACCAAGATGAGGAAGAAAATTTATCATCAATCTGAGTTGTTAGCGTTTGATCATCAATTTATTCGATTTCTGGGAGAGAATCATGAGACTCGAAATGATTTATTCCTAGAGCTCTGAAATTTGATTCAGCCATTAATTTTTCCAGACATTGTCCTTTTACCAATTTGGTTGGTTTAACTTCTAAATCGTACTCTTGAATTTTAGCTAACTAATTTCCTCTTCTTCCATCACTGTCTGGTTGAATTGGGATATCTTTGATTGTGCTAGTTGGTACATATGCGATTATTTTTTAATGTAAAACATATGTCCGAAAAGATTTGAGTGCCTTTACCATTACATAAGCTTTCTTTTCTAAAATTTCATATTTTAACTTTGCATCCCTGAGGCTTTTAAAAAAAAAGGAAATTGGTTGCTCGAATCCTTCTTCGTTTTTCTGTAGAATCACTGTTGCAATAGCATATTCCGATGCAAAGGAAAAGATTAAAAATTTCCTTGTATAATCAGGACTTACCAATATTGGTGCTTCTCCAATAGCTTTCTTGACTGGCTGGAAAAATGCTTTAGCTTACGTAGTCCATTTCACCTCATTATCCTTCTTCAACATATCTGTGATTAATTTGATAATTTCAGTGAAATTGGGAATACATCTCCTCAAGAAATTAATTTTTCCTAAAAATGATTGAATCTCTTTTTTATTTCTAGGAATATTGATGAGATCAATAGATTCAACTATTTTAGGATCTACTTTGATTCCATATTTTGATACGATATGTCCTAAGAGTTTACCTTCTTGCATGGAAAAATGTGATTTCTTAGGGCTTAAAGACAAACCAAATTTGTTGCACTTGTTGAATGTTTGTCTGAGATGTAACAAGTGTTATGTATCAGAGTTAGAAAAGATTGTTAGATCATCTAGATAAATACCAATGAATTTATATTTTTCACCAAGAAATGTCATATCCATTGCTCTCTGAAAAGTTTCTCCTGCATTCATCAAACCAAAAGGCATTTTTTCATACATAAAGGTTCCCCATGGAGTAGTAAACACATTTTTTTCTCTATCCTCTTCACGGACAACAATTTGGTTGTATCCCGAAAATTCGCCAATCATAGAAATTCTATTTTCCTCAGCCACCTTTTCTAGAACATGATCCATTTTAGGGAGGGGGTAATTGTCTTTTAAATAAGACCGATCCGGGTTTCTAAAATCAACACACAATCTTATCTCTCCATTCTTCTTCCTAGCAGGGACCAAATTGGCTACACATTCAAAGTATTTGAGAGGAACAATTATTTTTTCATCAAGAAGATTCTTGACCTCCCTTTCTATTATTGGCAAGAGAATTGGATTTATTTGTATAATCTTGTGTTTGAAAGGCTTAATTATGGGTTTTAATGGGATATTATGTTCGATAACAAAAGTATCATAAGTTTTTAAGTCTTCATAAGTCCATGCAAAAAAAAATTTGTACTCTTTCAGTAATTCAACATATTTTCTCTTTAACTCAGTTGGAAGATAGTTAGACAATTTGACCATTTTTGGATTTTCATTTGATCCCATGTTACAATATTCAACCTCTTCATGTTGAGGCTGCAAAGTAGACTTTAAAGGTATATCATTTTGGTCGAATAGCCTTTCTAACTAAATTAGACCCTTGGGAATTTGATTATTCTTGAGCAACAACATTCTGTGATTTGCAATTCTATCTTTGAACTTGTTTGGATTTTCTCTTTCGTGCATAATCCACATTGTATCATTTTGATTTTCCTGATCTATGCGTGTCTTGGAAAATCCATCTATCATTTCCAGAAACTATCTTATTTGGTCATCATATTCAAAAAAATTCCAATAATGAACATTATTGGGAATTGAAGGTTTATGTCTTATGTCAATGTGATACTTCAATTTCAAAATAGTAGGTGGTATGAAGTTTGTTGCAACTTGAGCTAAAGAGTCTTCTTGTTGATTATGCAATCTGGGAATAACATGAATGTTGAAAGATAAGAAAAAACTTTCTATGAGATCCCATGCAAAATTTCTATAAGACCTTGTCCTTGGATGCTTAGCTTGATATTGTTGTTTTATTTGTTTTACAATAAGTTCATCATCGCCATAAACTATCAAATGTTGAATTTTCTAGCAGCTTCTAATCCTAAAATTAAAGCTTCGTACTCACATACATTATTTGTGTAATCTATGTCTCATTGCAATCTATAAGGATGTAATACTCATCATTGGGTGCCACAAATAGTACTCCATCTCCTACTCCTTCCCAAGATGAAGCACCGTTGAAGAACATTTTCCACATCCCATCTCTATTTTTTACATTTTTCTTTGGATGTTCTATTTTTGTATTTTATTTTTATGTACATTCTTGATAATCATCATCTATGGATAAAATACAATTTCCTAAATCTTGATCATCAACATAGATTGGATAATTATTTGGATTTTGAGGATTGCTTACTATATATGCTAGTCTAGTTTCTCTATACAATCTGGTAAGCTATCCACCAAAAATCAAAATTGTAGCATATGTCATGTCCAACTGAACTGATCCTCCTAACTTTGCACCCCAAGATCTTGATAAAAGCATTCCATATTTTGCAAAAACATCAACTACTACCACATCCATGAAAATTAATTTTACTGGAATTTGAGCTAGATTTACAACTAAATCTTTAATCATACCCAGACACTTAACCTTTCTAGAGTAAAAAGAATATAAATCTTGATAAGGTATGGTAATTTGCAAGCCCAATTTTTCAATTATTATCTTAGGCATCAAACTATATGAAGCACCTGAATCTAACATGCAATTGTGTAACAAGTGGTCATGCACAGTGAGAGTGATATAGAATGGAGAAACTGAGTCTTTATCATTTTCGATATGTGGTCCAAACATAATTGTTGGTTTCTCATCTTGCAAGTTAATGACATCATCTTGGCATTCTGCATCTAAAAAAATTTATTGCCTTTGAAATCTGCTTCTTGTAAACCAGATTCCTGGAAAGTTTAACCAAAGGAACAATAATTTTAATCTTATTCAACTCATTCTCAAGATTGAAGATGCCTACTGACTTTTCTATATCTTTAGTTTGAACTTCGACTTCTTTATTCTCTGTATTTTTAGTCTGCATTGCTTTTGTTTCAACTTGCCTTGTTTGAGTATCTTGTGCTTCAGTGGGTGAATTTGAAATCACTACCTCATTTGCTCTATTTTGTGACAAGATTTTTTTAGGTGGATTGTTGGTGGAAGTGTAACGACCCCAATATGTTATGACTACAAATGAAGCAAGGTGAATTTTTTTTATTTTGTTTTTTGTTTTTAGGCAGGAAGGCAACGATGACGTAGTTAGCCACGCCTAGATGAATATCACATGCACACCAGTCAGGAAATAGAAAACTATGACTCCACGCATTGGCACAAGGGAAATTGGGTGAAACATGCATAAAACAATAAGGATAATTGACTACCCACCCGACGCGACATGAGCTCGCCTACAAACAAAGGGACAACACCCCCATCCCAACACAACAGCCTCTATGAATAAAGACTATAAACTCAAGGTGCACAAACCAAACACATGAATTCATTCAACCCATGTGCCAACAACAAACTTACAACACCCAACAACACTCACACGGAAGGTGCCAACTCCGGCCAAGTTATCGTTCTCCGCTACCCAATAGGGCACGCCATGATCCCCTCATTAGGAATCAGTATTTCCCAAGTGATAGATGCATTATTAACCTTGGCACTACATTTCTATCTAGACCATAGACACAAGACCAACCCATGCGCTAGGAGACCGAAATAGCTTACACAAAGACTACACCCACCCCCCAAGCAATGGATCGAAAATACGTGATATGACGTCAATAAGAGAGCGCAAGCCATTACAATACTTCACCAACCACCCAACCATTAATCAAGTCTAAATTAGTCAATAATTATCAATCTAAATTAACATAACTTACACTCTAATTTAGCATGTCTAATTTACAATTTAGTCAATACACGCCAATCTAATTTAGCATTAATTGCAATCTAAATTGGCAAGTCCAAATTAATCACTAAATACAATCTAACTTAGAAATTAACCTGATAAACAACATTAACCATATCGATGTACAAGTTGTAATTATCATGCTTGTTAATGATATTAATTTACCATTAGTCATTAATGTACCATCTATTTAACATTAAAGGCAATCAAATGGAGCACATCTAAATTAATATTTGGTCATCATTGTACTATCGAATTTAACACTAACGCAATCAAATTAAGCAAGTCTAATTGAGTCAATACTATCATTATAAAATATAATTACATTCTAATTTAACAATTCTAGTTCAATTAATACGAAAACTAGATTGACCAGTCTAGTCTAAGTTAATCTAAAGGTTGTCTATTCAAATTGAAGGTTGCCTAATCATATTAAAGATTGTTATGTTCAATTAAAGGTTGTTTAATCATTAAATTATGTTCTATTCAATTAAATGTTGTCCAATCAAATTGAAGGATGTTATAAACGAAGGTTGTTTAAGGAATAAGTTGTCTGTTAAGAATGCTAAATAAATTTGTTGTTTAAAAACATCATCCCTTTACATCTGTCAGCTAATACGTTGTTGTTAAATGCACATGCAATCAGCAAAAAAATTGGTACATGCACTTGCCATTAATAGGTAAATTGTTGAGAATTAAAGACCATCATGAAAATGGAAACGTAGGTAAAGATACATGGAAGAGAAATCAATGCAGGTAAAAAAAAAATGATTTGCAGTCTAGACAATTTGCAAAATGTAGTCCTAACAAATGGAAGATATCCAGGTAATAAATGGGCAATCACAGACACCTGATTCTCTTTCGTAGATAGAACCAAAAGGGAAAAACGCCATATAGAATTACAGTCACATCATCGTTGCTAGAGGAAAATAAGGAGGCGGTTTCCTAGGGTAGCTTGCCCTCATAATGCATTAACACAGAGTACAATATCTATTAAACCGTAATTTGCTGAGGGGAGGGGGGGGGGAATTCGTTTCCCAACAAGTATGTTTTTAAATGGCCTCTAGAGGAATATTTATAAACCAAGTCTCATTGGTCAAGAGCATTGATAGTGAAGAGCTGGAGAAAATGAAACCAACCACGACTAGGGAAGGAAAATCGATGGAATATAAGGCGAAGTTCCAACGCCCTTCAAAAAATTCAATCTCAACTAAATAGTTCTAAAACAATATATCAAAATAATATAGTATTAAATGAATCTGAAACAAAATTATACATCACGAGTCTGAAACGAATTTATACATCATGAATCTGGAACGAAGTTCCAACACCCATCGCACTTTCAAAATTTCGGGTCAACGAATATTGAGTCTATTGAGTTTAACACAACAATTTGTTGGGTAAAACGCTACCCAGTAAAAATAAGGTAGAGGGAAAACACAGTCTGAAATAATGACATCCCATAACATAGGAAGAAAATAAAAATGCTACCCTAAAGAGTGAAAACGACTAGAAAAATGGCAGGGTAAAATTGTCATTAAAAGTGATAAAAACTCATAATGCGATCGCCGAGGAGTACATAAAAACATAGCTAAAATATCCAGGAATATAAATTAAAAACGCAAAGTCAATTTCGTGGATTGGTGTGTTGTAATGCCATCAATAAAATAGAACAGTGTTAAGTTGCAGGGACGGATCGCAACGCAGATTTGAGTTTCTAGCAATATGTAAAAACGCAGAGTTAATTTATCTAGCAAAAACGCAGAGTTGAATTCATCCAACAAATATAAAAATGTAGAGAATACCCAACACAGTCTTTAGATGTCGAGAACGATAAAGATGCAGAGGTGGTAAAACACGCATAGATGAAAAGGGCCAACAGCGGGGCAAACACATCATTTGCTCCTCATCCATGCACAGAAAAGAAGGGCATTTGAATCTATAGGTCATTGTGCACCGAAGTGGCGACCGTCGATTCGGATCCTGGTCAAATGCTCAGGCGTGGACTGAAGAGTTAGGGACGAGGAAGAAAATCACAAAACTTCGCAACAATCAACAAACCAAAGGGTAGTCTCAACATGCAAGGATAGAAGGCTGAGGGAATCATGTCAAACAACTATATTAAGGATTATGGGGAAAACTAAGTTCTCGGATGAAATCTTAAGTTCACACTTTCATTACCCAAAAAGTAAAAAAATAAAAGCGTAAAGTATATTAATAATCTACCATGTAGAAATAAAGGAAGTGTACCGTAGCCTGAGTCGCCTTCTCTGAGTCGTTGTCCTACGCGCTCTGTGTTGCTCCCGCTTGTCGATCGATGAGACTCCACTGGTACCTCTCAACAAACTCTAGGGGTACTCTTCTTCCCCCTTATACCCCCAAGCCGCAAAGGGGCCACACACACTAAACCAGAGAATCAACTAGCTCCCATCTCACCTTGCAAGGCCGTGCTACCACTCCTCACTGAGCTGGGTATCCCAACTCCCACAAGATAAGTCATTCAAGTCTAAAATTCTACAACGTAACGTTATGAATCACTGAAGAGATCCATCATACTCCTCCTCCCTCCTTTATATAGAGTTTCTAAGTCATTTATTTTCCCTAATTCCCATTTAATTTATTTTTAATAATTTAATTCATAAAAATCCTCCCCGTACATGTGTCACCCATCCCCTTCATTCCTCCATAAATTAATTTCATTAATTAATTAATTACCCCTATTTCCCTCACCCACCTAAAATCATTCCTATAATCACTCCTAAGTGTCCCCATAATCCCTTACACCTTTTATGACTTACCCCCTTATGAATTTACTATTTGAGTTTAAATTAGAAAGTTCTTAAATGCTAGATACCTGACTAAATTAGTCTTTCTGCTTTGTCCTTGTGTTTCCATTTTCTTTTTATGTTTCCCTCTTTTTCCTAGTTTCCTAATTCTTTTAAATTTTCCTCTTTCCCTTTCATTTAAAACTCAAATTGGCAAGTGTAGAAAATTACCTTTTTCCCTTTTTCTTTTTAATTAATAAAATTTTAATTAGCATATGTGACAAACAATTAATTCCCTTTTAAAATTTTAAATCCCTCCATAATTTGATTATAATAATTTAATCGGGTTTCTTACCCCTTTCGTCACATGTTTAATGATGATTATTAATATTATTTATTTATTTTTATTTTCATTTATCTCAAGTTTCACCTAGACCTAGATTCTAATTTTCGAGGCTGCATGACATTTTGTTAGGGAAAATGTTTTTAAAACTTTCTTATCACATTATTCATTCTCAGGCCATCTATGTTTATTCATTTATTAACTAACAATGTGACATTCCCTTCGGGATGCACTAGGTGCTCCAAGGGTGCCACTCACCTCGTTATGTTTCCCTTACACAATGTGCCCTTCAGGACGCACTACATGCTCCAAGGGTGGCACTCGCCTCTTTCCTTTTTTCTTGTGTGACGTTCCCTTCAGGATGAACTACGTGCTCCACGGGTGTCGCTCGCCTCTTGACTGACTTGGTAGACATCAAAAACCCATGGTAGACATCAAAAGGGCCTCTAATGAATAAGGCCCCTGCCTTATTGTGCACCCCTTAAAATCATCATGAGCGACTTTCATAGCCGGCCCTCACGGCATCGTGGGTCTTCTCGAACTAGGTAATCGTTAACCTACATTTTGAGCCATGGTGGGAGTGTTAGTAGGTTGTGGTTGGGCTGCTATCCACACCTCTCCCTCAATGTCTCTAGTAGTTGTGTGTGGCCCCTCTACTCCATATGTGAGTTTGGTTAGAAATTTATCTTCAGTTTGCATCATCAATGAATCATGTCATAATAATATCCATAATCATATCATCTAATCATATGCACAAATGTCATATATACAACAATCAAACCCCAATAATCCACCCTCTGACTCGATCCAGAGTCCAAGGGGTTTCATCAATGCCTTTGCATCCTCGAGGTCCAAAATCCTGCACACTCAGGAAAACCGAGTCAATAGCACCTGTCTATGTCAATACAACAAAATAAGAAGCCATCAATCCATAACACCTCATAATCATAATCAATGCCCAATAGTGTAATAATCTAGATCACTTGCAAGCAAGTGTCCTCAAAGAATAAGTTCGCTCAATGCGCACAAGAGAGGGATGTTACAGGAAGTCTTCTCTCTTGGCCTCAAATCATATTTATTTTGAAGCTCAGCCATTATTGAATCAACTGGCTCTTTATATTGAGTTGTAGAGTCCCCAAAGTTATTGTTATAATGGTCATCATCAAATAAATATCCAATATCTAAATATTTCTCATAATCTTGTTTGGTTAAATGAGGTTCAACATCATCACCACTTAGATTGTTTATATCTTCATCTAATTCATCATAATCTTGAACTTCATCTCCCTATATGAGATTTTATGTTTTAAAAGGATCTTGAATCTTTTGTTCCTCAATCTTTATTTGCCTCTATTGAATCTAAGGTTTTGTATTAGGGTTCCTCCTGAATTGGTTTTATTTCTAGCATATGGACATGTTTTGGATTTTTCCATTTCCATCCTGGAAATTTTGTTTGATAAATATTTTATGATCTTAGCCATTTCATCCATTTTTTCTTCTAATTTTTTTTTTTAGAACTGGAGGGTCCTGTTTGTTCTCTAAACCTTCTAGGTTCTCTTATTCCCATCTCTACTTTATTTTTTTAATTTTCTTGATGCCATCATATTTGATTCAATTTCAATAGCATCATCTTGCATTCTAGCTAAAGTTGTAGCTCTTCTTTCCCTTAAAAGTAAGGCAAAATTTGAATCAAAAGCCGCTACAAAAGTAACTTTAGCAGCTAGCTGGGAAGGTTTCACTTCAGCTAGAATTTTCCTATAAAGTTTATTGAATATTTGTATAAACTCTGAAACAGTTTCATATGTTTTCTTTCTTAAGGCTCCAAATTCAGTTAAGTAATATAAATGGTATTTTTTCTCTCCCCATTGTCTTAAGAAAGATGTCTCTAAATCATCATACGATGGTATAAAATTTACAGGAAGTCCTCAAAACCAAGTTCTAATTTGTCCCTCAAAGGTCTGTACTAACAATCTCATGTAAATTTCTTCATGGTCAATACCAAGAATATCAACAAATTGATCGAAAAATTTTGTTTGCTCACTAGCTATTAAATCCTCCTCTCCCATAAATTTAGGTAGACTCTTCATATAATTATCAGGTAAATCATGTAGAATAGAAGGAAGTGCCAAGGGAGCATATCTAGAAGCGACTTTGGAAAAAATACTTGGAGGAGGTGGTGGTGGATTCATATGTCCACCATCTCCACCACCTCCGACACCTCCAGCACCAGCCATCGAAAGTTTAGGAGAAGATATATGAGGACTATACCGCATATTATCAAATATTTCAAAAGAATGATGTACTAGATCTTTGATTGCTTCAAGAAGGTGAGAACAGAGTTCAGCTAGATAACCATAAGGTGATGGATCTCTTGAAAAGGATGTAAAATCAAAATCAGCTGGGAAATGAGAAATCGAGCTTGGTCTTTCAAATCGACTAGATGAATAAAAGGGGGAAATAATAAGAGGTGAAGATGAGTAAAAAGGGTGATCCTCAAGGTTTTCAGAAATAGATAATTTTACTTCGGGAAGACTAAAAATCAGTTATGTATAAACGATATTAGGAATTGTAACAAATTATTTACTTTCACTAGTAAAAGTGTTTTTCAAAGAGATAGGGGTAGACTGAATATTTTCTCCCTTTAGATCATACAGTTTTACTTTGGGAATTATCTCTTCAGTATTTTCCAACTTAACCTCAGGATTACTAGTCGAGGCTTCGACAGAATGAGGCTTTTGATGCCTTTTCTTTAGAAATTACTTAATCTTTTAGAGTTTAATGCTAACTTGGGTAACATTGGGTTGATATATCTTACCTACTGATTTAGAAGTTTTCTTGAGATATCCCTTGGTTTTCAACAATTTTTTGGGATCTGAAACTGGTGAAGTCTTGTTTTCGTCTGGATTTTTCCTGGTATTTTTTCGTCTGGATGCTATCTTTGCCTACAATGGATTCACCAGGTGAAATATAAAAAATGTCCTTATCCTCTTGTTCAATCTTTGTTCACCATCAAAAATCAAAACTTAGCTTTGTTGTTTTCCTAGGGAAAAATAGTTTTGTTTTCTTCATTCCCTGGAAATGACGCCAAAAAGATGTTGTTCCTGAGATTGATTCTAGGATCATAGAATAATGGAAGGCATCCAAAATATTTATAAGAATTTTTTTTGTAATTCTTTTTCTACCTTCAGTTTTTAAATATACAACTTCAAATAAATTTTGTTTATGATTAGAAAACACAGAGGCATTATCTCTTTCCTTGAGTCTTTAAATTTTATCTTATGAAAAGTAGAATTGATTAACAATTATTGTTAAAACAAGGTAAGGTATCAAATACAGATAAATATTACCTCATCCACAGTAGAAGAATTATGAAGAAGGAGTCCTTGATAGATGATTTAAAAGTGAGGAACCTCTCACAGTTACAGGTCTTCTTTTACTCACAATAATAATAGAGGAAAAAATGTAACTAGGCAAACTTCCAATATATGGATATCACAGTAGATGTATTACTAAATTGTGATATTTCAATCTTCAAGATCCCTCGAATGAAGACAATATGATTAAGAAATTTAAATACAAAGAAAGCAAATAACACAAGGAAATGGGACGTAGAATCTTCATCTTCTCTTTTCTATTGATATTCAATGAGTTCTCTTTTACATGTGGAAAAAAGAAGCCTTGAATAGATCTTAGATATGTTTATTTATACCAAAATCTTCTTAACTGAAATTAGTTAGACATCCCACATTTTCTTATCTCAAAATAGAATATAATCAAAACTAGAAGATACATGGAGATATTTCTAGATTTGATGAGATTTCTTTGGCTTGCTGGCACTTCATTTGTCCTCTATTTGCTCGCGGAGGAACTTGGTTTCTTTTGATCTTTGAATTGAGCGTGTAGTTCCATTAATGCCATAACAAATTTAGAAGGTTTGACATTCTCATTCAATTCAAATGAATTTTTTTTTTATGTATCAATGGTAATTTTTCTTGGATCTTCACGACTGCCTGTGTTGTAACCTATTATTGTAAACTTGGTTTTTACCAGCTGTTGGATATAATTTTCTACGTTCTCCCTAATTTTCTTTGAATTCTCCTTGATCTTTTCAATCTCAATTTACCCAAGTGTATCAGGGATAGAAATACCATCAAGCTCTATTATTTCTAGATCTACAACTGAAAGAGTGTTAATACAAGCTTCCTTTGCTTCTCTGGATAGCTTCTTACTTTCTTCCAGATTTGTTTCCCAGACCTTGAAATCCATCTCTCCCTTTATATGTTCAAGCTATGAAAAAGGGGCAACTCCAGGTACATTTATCTTTTGTCTCCACACTATAAACTCTTGGAACTTGGACCTGCCTATATAGGCTTCCTTCTACTTTTCATGAATATTCTTCAAGAAATTATTGATCCCTTGGTAATGTTTTTGAATAATATCCATATTCTGGTATAGATCTTGCTGTACAATTTCCAACTTTGAATTTATTTCATATGATTTCTTCTTAAATGTAGAGACATACATTCCTGTGTTCTCAAAATAAGTTATTTGAGACTGTAACTGCTCTATTAACATGTCTCGCTGGGAAATAATAATATTGCTCAACTGTTGATTTTGAACACTTAATTTCAATTTGTCTTCTAACTGCTTTATCTGTTTCTCAAAACCCTATATGATTTTCTCTATATCAACATTGATTTTACTTCTGGTATTCATTTCCATCTGTCGTCTATCATTATGCAATTGTTCAACCATAATATTCTATTGTTCCAATTGTTTTGTTAGATTATCCACTGACCACTGTTTGGCAGTGGCAAAGGCTCCCAATGAATCTGTAACTTCTCTTGCAAATTCAGGATCATCCTATCCATGTCCATCATATATCACTTTCTTCCTTTTAACAATTATTCCCTCCTTTTGCCGATATTCCCTTCTTATGATAGGCTGCATTTTCTTGTTGAAAAAGAAGTGTGTTGGAGGCATATATTCAGGTTGAATAGGTGTAAGGTCATCTATATTAATAAATTGTGCACCAGATAACCCAGAACTTGTTGCGAGAGGAGTTACTGATGGTATGGGAGAACTAAGTGCAGTAGATGTTTCTGGATTGGTGGTCGCTTTCATTGGAGTTTCAGTATTTGGAAGTGGAAGAGGAAAATTATGCCCATGCTTCATAAAAGCTTCAAACGATTCTAATAATTTATGCTTATCTTTACTTGGTATTGGTATTATTGCATATTTGGATAATGTATATGTGTTCTTCTCTTCTTCCTTAACCTTGTCCTTAGAAAAGTTATGTTTCTTGGGCTCTGTCTATTCTATCACATGTGAGGTTGAATTGAGTTTATGTTCTCCCTGTAAGATCTTGAGAAGACTATTTCTTCTATGCTTCTGAAAATTGAGGAAAGTTGATTGTTGATCTTGAGGTAAATTTTAAAATCTAATCTTAACTTCTTCATAGGATCTCACTCCTCTAAAAATTTCATCATAGGGGGAATATTCATGTATATATTTTTTCCATATTAAATCGAGCTAAATGGTTCTCAACCACCCTATGAGGATCATGCCTTTTATACTCAATGTCAACCAATTTGATATCTTCTAAGGTTGAAGCTTCAACCTTAGTGTGTCCAAAATTAGATAATGAAAACACACCAACCTGTATGGGAAAGATTGGCCACACTCTTTTCTATATTGCTTTCAATTCTTTGGTTATTCCTGCTGACACTATTTGATAAACTACTTCTTTGCAAACTGGTTTGTCAGGTAGGAATTTGGGGAGAGCATGAGGAAAAATATAGTAGAGAAAGACTCTGATATAAGAAACGCTTTCCTCAACATACCAATATATAATAGCACCCAAATTTCCAATGATCTACTCTGAAATTCTGGGGGGAGGCTCTCCATAGATAGCTACATGAATTGGGATTACTACATTATGACAAATTTCATAGAAGAAAACCTTTGAATTTTCCTCCCATGAATTAGAAGGATAAAAATGAAGGGGCTTGATGCAGGTTGGGGTCCAACACCAATTCATGAGAGGAATATGTGTCCTAAAACAGATTGCGTCCATGATGTATGCAGACATACAAAAGGAGGCATGTTTTCCTTTAGAATTCAACGTCTTGTATTCCACAATTTCCTTGGTTAAGTTATCTAATAACATTTTTCCCCAGTCATAAGTGTAACCCTTAGAAACCTCATAGATTATGGGAACCCATTCTATGGTAAAATGCACAGGATTTTTCCTACCGAACATTCTACAGAGCATCATGGCAATGCACATAATATGAGAATCCAAATATGGTGTAGAATATATTCCATGGGAATTAGATTTGAACTTAGTTGGATTACCCCACCAGGTTTTTATTATATTGTGGCCAGTTATATCGTACTTAGTTCATTCCTCCTCCTTAAACTTCAATATAAATGATGAATTGTAGGTATATTTTGGTTTAGAGGATAATTTATATACTATTTGAATATATTCAGGTCAAAAAGATTCGACGGAGGTCTTCTGGTGACTGATGATGCTTCTTGTTGGGATGTCTACATGCTCTAGGGCCCAACTTATCATATCGGTGTAATACATTAGTTTGAATAGAGGAATAACTTTGTGTAATTCAAACTTAGCCACATGTATGAGCTTAGCTGAAAATGTATCATCGTCTTCTTCCGTTGAATCATTTGGACATAGAAGGATCTCATTCTCTAAAATGTCTTACACATGCTTCCAAGTTTTGGTGGTGTATTTTAATCGAGAAGTAGTATCTGAAAGTATATCCATGTTTGGGTTTTATTCGCCAGCTGATGAATATTGTTTCTTTCTTGCTTTGCACAACGCCATGATTTTCGAAAGATGAAGCTAATCCTCGTGTGAGAAGAAAATACCTGTGACTTAGAATGATTTAATATGAAACTCTCAAATGATAATGGAAAAATGGTTAGAAATTTGAAATACCTTTATTTACAGAAATATTAATATCTAGCTATCTTCTAATTAATCTACTAACAAAGTAATCATTTTAAAATCTCTTGAATTTATTACCTGGCGGTCACAACATTTATCTAAATATTTAACCCTAGTCGAATGGGCATATTATTAATGAATGTAATTAAATAAATCACTTCGATGGTTTGACATTCGGGAATTTTGAGTGAAGAACAATTGATATCTCCCGAAGGCCGAATTTTATTCGTGGAGCAGTTAATCTACAATTAATTTTTATTTTTTTTTGTTTTATTTAATCATGATTTAAAATCACTTTTAGTTTTAAGTACTTCAGAATTTTGGCATTCAAGAGTTTTGAATCCATAGAAACAGATATCTCTCAAAGGTGGAATCCCTGAAGCAAATAATCAAACATTTTTTAAGTACTTCGATACTACGGAAATCAAGAGCTTCAGGAGTTAGTGAGCTTGTATGCGCAGTAAGTATTTTGGTAGTTCGACATTCGGGATTTTTAAATGTAGAACTATGGATATCTCTCGAAGGACAATATCCCAGAGTGATTATTAACAATTAATCATGGTTAATTAAACTTGTTTAATGTTTTCAGTTTTTTAAAATGTTTTTATTCATTATGATCACATGTTCTTTGGTACTTCGGTGCTTTGGCGCTCTGACATTTCTGAATCTGTTCTTTGCTTTACCTCCTAAAGGACAATCTCCCAGAGTGATGTGGCAGTGATGAAGTCACTTTTAATGATGTTTCACAAAAAAGTGAGTGACACATGTCACCTAAAAACATACGAATTATCTGACAAAAATGCCAAAAATAAGTGCCACGTGTCAACCCAGAATAAGGTTTTATGACAGGTGTCTTGTGACTCATCAGTAGATCTGTTTAGAATATTTTCGTGGAAAGTTGTCTATGGGACTTTGGAGCTTCACAACTTCGGGTTTTTTAGTTTTTTAAACACTTTGAGTTTGATACTCCCGAAGTGTGAAGTCCTGAAGTGACTGTTGAATCTTTATTTTGTTTAACACTCGCTCAAATTTAGAATTCCAAAATCGCGAGAGCCATGATTTTATTTTTAAAGGAAAAAAATGAAAATATTTGAAAGTTTAAAATTTTAAATTTCTAAAATGTTCTAACAATATGTCTCGTATACCTTATGAAAATGTAGTAAGAAAGTTGATGATTTCGATGGAATGTTCAAATATTTCACATGTACTTGGCATTGTTAGTGGACACATGGAAAAACCAGGTTAAGAGCATGGAAATGGGTGCTTTGGTATCTGAGAAGCACAAGTATCACCTACAATGGTTTCAGTGATTTAGTTTGTTGATATGTTGATTTAGTGGAGGTGAAGTGGTCCATACTAGTGCAAATTGTTCAGATATGTTCATGCAACCAGTATTGTTAGAGAAGTTGTAGTGGTGTTTGTATTCTCTTGTCTTGTAGGAAGGTGATGTTTTATTCGTTAGGAAATGTATCATGGAATTGTTTTCAAGGTGGATATTGTTAGGTTGTGAAAACACACCTTGTATTTACATCCGTTTGGGCATTTGTTTCTCAGGCGTTTTCCTTTCCATGTGCCTAGAAATGTTTGGGAATCTCCTTTTTAAATGAAGAATCATGTGAGGAGATTCTTGAGGCTTGTATTCATTTCTCCATTACTTGTATCAATAACAAATATTACCATTACCCCCCATTCCTTTCTTTGTTTTTTTGTCTATGATTGTTTCTCTTCTCCATTTCTCTATTTATTAACTTTGGTGTTTGCAGGCCATGTTCCAAGAGGTTGTTTCTTTTTTTTTATATAAATTTCTATAGATGGTTGGTTTCTATTTGCACTTTTAGTAAGATTGGCTTAGCTTTAGCATAATAATAAATACTTCAAGGTTGTGAGGAATGAGGGAAATGATTAATTCCTTGTGTAGTTAACATATATTTGATGCATTGTACTAACAAAAAAAATATTTCAATGTCCATCATAAATAAAATATTTCAATATCCACCTTAAATAAAATAATTATATCAACTTTATATATATATATATATATATATATATATATATATTGAAAGTAAAAGAAAATTATGGTTGATTAAAACATTTCAATGACCATGTGTTACTTAGGGAGATGTGTCATTTCTTGTGCATTAAACATGGAGTTAACACTTGGCATAAATATAAAGAAATAGATTAAATGTATCTTTAATTCTAGGAAAGGTT
The DNA here is from genome assembly GCA_009831015.1 of Picea engelmannii. Taxonomy (NCBI): domain Eukaryota; kingdom Viridiplantae; phylum Streptophyta; class Pinopsida; order Pinales; family Pinaceae; genus Picea; species Picea engelmannii. Next base: position 771,528 of record ML777256.1, read on the forward strand.
TACATATCCAATAATTTGATCCCTCTGGAAACATGATAAATCCAAAGTTAAAGTGGATTTAAACTCGTATTAATAGTTATATACATATATCTTAATTTATATTTCAATAAGGTTGGTTTTTAATATTCTTTCATTTTTTCAAATAAATTAAGATGGAAGATATTTACCAAGCATGGGATCATTGTGGAGGTGATAGATGCAGGCGGTTCATATATGGCCATGATGGAAAACAGATCATGCACTTCACTTGGGGTCTCAGATGCACTTCAAATAACGAAGAAAAATGCTTAGTCATATATATGGCGATCAATATCCTCAGAGCATACATGAACCTAGGAATCATTATCATATGAGATTTAAAGTTGATCATCAAGGGTCTTCTTCATCTCAGCAAAATATCTCACCCAAACCTCCAACGTTGATCTGATAATAGAAGGCTGACATGTTATGCTATGCAAGCACCCTCTACTTAAATAAAATAAACCTTAACAGGACCTTGCTTCAAGTCTTAAAATATGCAAGAGGGTTTATGTTTTAAGTTTATGCTTCTTTTTTGCAAAGTTCATGTGTGAGGAATGTTATTTTAAATGGATAAATTTGTGCTATAAACAAATACACAGCAATATAAAGTGCAGAAAATAACACAGAAAACTCACAACAATGGAAAGATGATAAAGGAGTTCACCCCTCTCTGGGCTACATCTCCTTGAACCTCCTTCAATGGACTTGGCTCTTTGGGATTAGTTTGTCAAATGTTCTTTTACAAGATTCTTCTCAACTCCAATAGATTTACAGACTGTACCATTGGTTTCAGAATACATAAAAACCCCAAAATTGACTATTAGAACTCTGAAAATGGATCTTGTCTCATCCAGCAATGACCTCTTCTACATGTGACCTCCAAGCTTCCCTGAGTTTCAATGAGGAAAAAACACCTGTAAAAGTCCTCCAATGGATCTGAAACCTATCCCAATGTGTTTAGAGAATAATAATCAGTCAAAAATGACTATTTAGTCTCTGAAAATGGACATGGTCTCATCTGAGCAATGCCTCAAACAATGAGGGCTTTAAGGCTCCCTGTAGCTTCCTAGAACTTAAAAGGTTAAAAACCTGCAATAGAAGTCTTCAAATGCCTGTGAAAACATCACCAATGGACTCAGAACGTCCAAAAACCCCTAGCTGGGCTTTTACAACACCTGATTTGGTCAAAAACTGAAGAAGTTATGCTTGCTGCCATTTTCCTCCTTCAAACTGTTGTCTCTGGTTCGCCATATTGCACCTGTGGGTCCATGAAATCCGGCCTCTGAGTGTTTTCGGTGCCTAAACCCAGCACCCGCGCGCCTTCTGAAATTGGTTCCAAATTTTCGCACCGTTAGCGGAACTAAGGCCCCCCAAGTCGGAGGTGTTGGGTGGATGGGGGCCATGTGGCCATGTCCTAGTGCTAAAATAGGCACCTGTTTGCAAGTTTCAATCCTGAATTGACATGCGGTGGGAAGAATGGTTTGAATGACCGTTAACACACAAAACTAAACCCAGATTCCTGCGCGCTATTTGCAAAGGTGGTTATATGTATTTGAACCACGTGACCACGGGTTACCACCACCCTCGTGCTCCGTTTAACCCAGGCCTGGTCACATGTTTCAATGTATAAACTGTGGGTTTCACGATTAAAATCCCATGCTCGGTGTACAGTGGTCACATGTATTTAACATGTAATATAACCGTTTGCACCCAATTTTAAACTGCACGTGCACTATATAATAGCTCTGGGTTATATGCAATTGGTATATATGACCGGGGGTAGACTCCAATGGAGCGCCTCCGGGTAGAAAATGGTCCCATGCAATACGATATGACCTCGGTACATTTGAAATATATGTTAACGCCCTCCGTATAGGTCGTATGGGGTACCATGCAACCACGGGCTGACCTTTGGAACCCTGTGCGCCAATGTAAAACATATAACCACGGGCCATTGAAATGAAACCACTGTTGTTAAATCGCGCGCGCCATTTTAAAAATGCTTGGTCATATGAGTGACTACCGAAACTGAGGGCTGGGGCTAAGCCCCAGCCCTACCCCTGCGCCAACTTTCAAATGTTTAAACATAAATAATTTTAAATATGTATTCATAGTATGAAACATAAAGCGGGGCGTTGGTAAATTGGCCTATGTTAAAGTGTTGAATGGCGGGTAGAGGTCTGGGGGTCGAACCCCATGGACCAACAAAATTTTTAATAAACCAAACAAACCCAATAGCCAATAAACGGGTGCCACGTGGAAGCCCGTAATTGGGCCACGTGGCACCTTTCCATTGCACAAAATCAAGACACGTGTCGCAAAATGATTTGACCATCATTCGCCAAACAGAATTTTCCACATCACCTACCATGTCAGCAGGTGCCACATCAATGTACGGTCGCCTACGTCAGCTGTACGACCTTTTCCACGTCAGCTGTACGACCTGCCCAGTCAACATCCCCTTTTTTTTTCTTGTTTGGCTCGGCGAACAGATCACGATAACTTCTCCATACGGACTCCGTTTGCGAAAGTAAATATACTGCCGGAATCAGGAGAATGAGACAGACTCAATGGTACTGTTTTCGTTGCATTCCGAGCACTTTGAAAATTGAGCAAATTTTTGACCCCTGGTCTAGATTCTGATCACACCTTCCCACTGAAAGGATTTTGGACCCACAAAATCTTATGACTATCTATCTGAGCTTCATTACTCTTCTTCTTTCAAGTTATATCAACTGATTCTACTTGAAAAGCCTTTTCGACAATCACCTGGGTACCTTGACATTCCTTGCACTGCAACTGACTATGTCCCTCAACCACTGCTCTCTAGCTGCTGCTGACCCACTGTTCTCACTGTTCTTGGAAGACTGCCAACCTTTCCACTGAGAATCAAGTCCCTCTTTTTAACTCTTTGACGTCAACAAACCGCTCTCCAATGGCTGCAAAATTTTCCTGCGACATCTTGTCACAAGCCAAGAAAACCATCAATCTTGAAAACAAATTGACACAAGACTAAAAATAATGACAACAAAGTCTTTTTTCTCTTCAAGCAACTGTCGCATCTTGTGCTTCATCAAAGCACATAGTGTTTTCCTACATCTTGGTGTACTCAACATCAACTTACAAGCCATCCAACATAATCGACTAAACATAAGTCGAAAACCATGAACGACACAACATAGTCGCCAAGATAATATCGACACAAGTCGAAACTCATGTGAAACATGTCAACCTTCCAAAATGACAAGTCTAAGAACATGATAAACAATCATGTTACAATCATGACTCATCCATGATGACAATCATCAAGTTCATTGTTTATGCACTTTCAAAACCAAATGCATGTGCATAGTTCTTCAACTCTCCTTCCTGTAGAAACATAGGTACTTAAACCCAAAGCATGTGGGTACTAAAGAGCTGAAAATGAAAAGTATATGTGACTGTAACAAAATGGACAGCATACCCCTCTTTTACATGTTCTTGACAAGGTGGTATAACACAAGTATGCATTCAAAAGTAAATGCATTCTCATGCCAACTTGCATCTTTGCAACTTATGACAAACTGCTGCAACTTGTCAACTTCAACAAAATGAAAAGATAAGGCTAAAATGTGCATCTATTGCAGAAAAAATGCAAGCCTTACTTACTCAAGAAATCTAACCATTTCTTACCAAGCCAACTCAATGGTGAATCCTTCTGCTGAAAGTCATCTGCTTGCGAATCCTCTTGACTCACATCAATGATGGAATCTCCTCTTCCAATCTTGTCAATCTTTTTATCCAACTGCTTCTTGTGCTGTGGATGAGAGGTTGGATGCAATGTCCAACATTGGTCAATGAGATGACCCCTCTTCTGACAATGAGTGCAAATCTTTTGCATGTCCTTTTCATGTTGCCTTTGTTTGGAAAGTTTCCTGAAAGTGGACATTCTTTTCCAACATTTTGAAACATGATGGTTATATAAACCACAATATGTACATGGCCTTTTTCCATTTTTACATGCAGATTTATCATGCTTAACATAATCAAAAGCAATTGAATTATAGGCAGATTTATACCTTGAACATTCACCTTTATCGCCGCTTTGAGGAGGTGAATTCGAAGAGTTACAAGCTCTCTTTTGAGGACTAACAAATCTACTCTTGTCCTCATGGCGGTCACAACCTTTTTGCTTCACACATTTGCATTCATCTTGAACACAAGTTTTGCATGCTGAAGAGCTTGAACTTTCAACAAAAGTTCTTGAACTTTCACCTTGAAAACCTTCTTGAGGGGGTGAACTTGAAACAAAAATTGTGCTTGAAACTTTTCCATTTGCTTCCTCAACTTTTGAATTTGTTTCATCAATTCGTTCATAACCAAGACCACAATATTTAGGTCTCTCTTCAACAACAATAGGCTCAACAATGCCTTGTGCATGCTTGCCTAACCCTTTACCTTCATAGCCCATTTTTAACATTAACTTGGACCCTATTCCTTTTGTGTGATTTTCAAAAACACCAAAGCATTCTTCTTGAGAGGAATTTGAAGACAAACTAACATTACATACCTCATGTTCATGCTTGTACTTGGTAAGGGTTTCTTTTTCCTCTTGGAGTTGATTCTCCATCTCATGCAACTTTTCAAGAAGTTGGTCTTTCTCCTCCTTCATGGCCATCAACTGCTCTTGAAGGACAATGCTCTCTTCCCTATCTTTCCACAACTCTTGTACCATATACTTCATGGTTAGCAATGCATTAAACATCTCTTTGTCAAATAAATTAGATTTGGAAGATGTAGGAGAACTATCAATGTTTAAAGCATCCTCCATATTTGCAAGATAACAAACTTCAACACAAATCTTGCACAAATACCAACAGCTAAATCTCAAGCTATCATTGGAAAATACATGAGCAAAATAAACTATGCTCTGATACCATCTGATCTGATAATAGAAGGTTGACTTGTTATGCTATGCAAACACCCTCTACTTCAATAAAATAAACCTTAACAGGACCTTGCTTCATGTGTTAAAATATGCAAGAGGGTTTATGTGTTAAGTTTATGCTTCTTCTTTGCAAAGTTCATGTGTGAGGAATGTTCTTTTAAATGGATAAATTTGTGCTATAAACAAATACACAGCAATATAAAGTGCAGCAAATAACACAACAAACTCACAACAATGGCAAGATGATAAAAGAGTTCACCCCTCTCTGGGCTACATCTCCTTGAGCCTCCTTCAATGGACTTGGCTCTTTGGGATTAGTTTTTCAAATGTTCTTTTACAAGCTGTTGCTCAACTCCAATGGATTTACATACTGTACCATTGGGTTCAGAATACATAAAAACCCCAAAATTGACTATTAGAACTCTGAAAATGGATCTTGTCTCATCCAGCAATGACCTCTTCTACATGTGACCTCCAAGCTTCCCTGAGCTTCAATGAGGAAAAAACACCTGT
>ML777257.1:0-17108 GCA_009831015.1 Picea engelmannii
TTCATAATCATATCCAAATATCTTGGTCACCCATTTTTGTTGCTTCGGGGATGAAATTTGTTGTTCTAGAAAATGCTTGAGGCTCTGATGATATGTTTTAATTTGGAAGCATTTCCCCAATAGATAAGGACACTAGAGATCCAGGACATGCATAATAGCCAACATTTCCTTTTCATAGATGGATTGGACCAAATGTGGCTCCAAAAGTTGTTTTATAGTGAAGGACAAAGGTCATCCTTCTTGCATGAGGACTGCTCCAATTCCTTTCCTGGAAGCATCACATTCCAAGACAAAAGTCTTATTCAAGTCAGGAAGGGCCAAGACAAGAGTTATGCACATAGCCTATTTCAAGGCGTAGAAGGATTGATGAGCTGTTGGATTCCAATTGAAAGAATTTGTTTTAAGGAGAGCAGTGAGTGGTGCTACAATTTTTCCATAATTCTGAACAAACCTACGATAATATACTAATAAACCTAGAAAACCAAGCAAGCTATTGAGATTTTTGGGGCGAGGCCAATCCTGCATAGCTTAAATTTTCTTAGGATCCACCCTTACACCATCCTTTCCAACAATATGACCCAAGTGCTCCACTTTCTGAGGCACCAAAAGGTACATTTAGATTGTTTGAGGAAAATTTGGTTCTCAAAAAGGAGATGGAGAAATTTATCCACATGGGAAAGATGGGTTGTCCCTGTTTAACTATAGTTGAGAATATCATAAAAGAAAACTAAGACAAAATTATGGAGAAAAGGATGGAAGACATGATTCATGAGACTTTGGAAAGTGGAGGGGGAATTACACAGGCCAAAGGGCATGACCAAGAACTCATAGTGACCCTCATGAATTTGAAATGCAGTATTGGGAATTTCTTCCTCTTTCATACATATCTAGTGGTAGCCAGAACGAATATCAAGTTTAGTAAAGTATTGAGCACCACTCAATTCATCCAATAAATCATCAATAACATGAATGGGAAACTTGTATTTTATGGTGATTTTGTTGAGGGAATGAAAATACAGACACATGCATCACGTTCTTTCTTTCTTAAATACCATGACCATAGGAGAATAATAGGGGTTGGTGCTAGGATGGATGACACTTCCGTCAAGAAATTATTGAAATTTTTTCTCAATTTCATTATTCTAGGAAAAGGGATGGCGATAAGGGTGAACATTCAGAGGAAGACTCCCCAAAAATAGAGGAATGGAATGATCGTGAACACCTTGGGAAGGGGGAAGTCCACGGGGAGTGGAAAAAATAATTTGGTGTTTGGAGAGGATATATTGGAGGTCAAGATGCATAAAGGGTGTCTCAAATGCTTGAATGGCATGGAGTTGGGGAATAATGCTCGAATGACCTTTTTTAGGAGCGTTTCCATTAGGTGGGAACTGATGATCTCAAGGAAGCCTACTGTAATGCCTTGGAACTTATACTGATGGCCTTCCTATTGGAATTGCATGGTTAATTCCTTAAAATCCATGAGGATGGGACCGAGAGTGCCCAACCATTCTGCACCTAGAAAAATGTCACAACCACCCATGTCGATAGAAAACATATGAGATTTCGGGTTGTACTGACCAATTTGGAGACACATGTTTTCACAACGCCCCCCACATTTCATGGAACCTCCATTGGCAATCATATTTGAAAATTGTTAATGGCACATATATAGCAATTGGTTTCTTGAGCAGTGTGACGATGTATAAATTATGGGTGTTTCCATTGTCAATTAGAATGATGACCTTCCAATTTTTAATGCATCCAATTAGCTTGAGGTTTTGGGGAATAGATAAGTTAGTGAGGGCATTAAATTAAATGATCAATTCAACTTCTTGTGGATCATATGGCAGAGTGAGATCAAATGGTTGAAGTAGCTCTTCCATAGGAAGAGCCTCTACATCTTCGTCAGCCACATCCTCAGAGATGGCTATAAACATCTTTTGTTCCTTACACGTGTTCCCTAGAAAATATTTTTCATCACAATTATAACAAAGAATGTTGAGTTGGCATTCATCCATTTATGTTTGAGTTGATTTATAGATCTTGAAAGGGGTGGGATGAGGGGAAGGATTGGGAGGGAGATGGAGAGGAAGAAAACAGGGTTTGTGGTGCTAGGAATGACTTGTTGTGCTTCCTTGGCACATTTAGTAGCTTCCAACCAAGTATAGGGGTGAGTCATGAGGACCTGGGCTCAAATTTCATCCTTGAGGCCACTGATAAAGAATTCCTAGAAAAAGGTATCAGAAATGCTTCTAAAATCCAATTGCTCAAATGCGGTGATAAACTCTTCCACTGTACTAGACTGTTTCAATTTGGTCAAATAGACTAGTGAGTTGGTTTCGGTGTCAAAGCATTCATAAATTTCAGCCACAAACTCTGGCCAAGCAGCATATCCTTGGTGTGATATTCTACGCCATTGCCACCATTGCTAACATTTAGGATCCAAATAGAGGAGACTATATTGAAGTTTGTCCAAGTCATCAATGATACCATGCAAGGAGAAGTAATGTTCCATTTGAGTGACCCAACTAGTGGGATCTAAGCCATCAAATTTTTTCACCTCCACTTGTGGAAGATGTAGATCACGATGAAAGGGGTTGGACTAAAAAGGATGGGAATTGGAGGAAGTCATGCCTTATGGGTTAGAAGGTTTTTTAGATGAGGTATGGACTCTAGGAAATTGTAGTTTATCCAAGACCTTGGAAGCAAAGGAGTCAACCTGAAAATCAAGGTGGAATGAAAGATAGTTGGAAAGGTGGGAATTGATTTCCTTCTTCATCTCCTCTTTCATGTAGTCCATTTTGGAATTTACGTGGGTATTGATGTGGTTTTCAATTTCTTGGTTGTGGGTGTTGGCCATGGTGAAGGGGAAACACAGGAAGAGGTGGGAAAGAAGGGTGTCTGAAAAGGGTGGGTGGGTCCATGGAAAAAAATTATTACAAGTGATATATACCACTGTGATCAGTGTGATAAAGGAAATTCAACGGGATAGGTCCCAAATAAGGGTGTCGGGAAGGGGGTCTGGACCGCATGAAAAAAAGGCTTAAAAATGATATGTATCATTGTTATCAGGATGAAAAGAGGATTCCAATGGGAGAAGTCTCAAATAAGGGTGCATGCAGGCCCCATACTTTGGTTTTTTTACTCTTGTGGAGTTATACTTCGATATGAATAATATTGCAGTGTCGAAATGCCCAAATTCTTAACAGGAAAAAATATGTAGTAGTTTCACAACCAGAATGCAGGAGGAAAGGTTACACAACAATAGATATTGTTTGTTCCTTGATTGTTTTGTTTCCTTCCCAAGGGTTAGGTTTTTCCAAGGTTCCTACAAATAAGGTTTTTCCCTATGGTATAGCTCTCTAATATACGTGTGGGGTGGAATAATAGTACTCGACCCAATATCTCAGGGACAAAACTAAGGAGGCTATATCGTACCCTTATCTGTACTACATGATTACCCAAGTACTAGAGAGTATCTTCTCAATTTTTGTTCTCAGTGGAATTATAGCAGTCGGGCAGTCAATCACTTGATCTATAGCCGGTTTCAAGATACCTAGGCCAGTCTATAAACAAGTGTTGTCTAATGCACTACCACTCGAAGGGGTAACAACAGGGGTTACAAGGTGTCCAACAATGTGTGCTTAAAAACCTCTTGTATTTCTTGCTATCCCTTTGGAAATTGTTGGACCCACCATGCCCGCATCCAAAATAAAAGGATCCTCAAGCTTACTCACATCATCCAGGAGCTATGTGGAGAATAATATCAAGAAAAGAATGGAACTAATTACATAAGCTTGGGAAATTTCAAAAAGCATGATTTATTTTGATTCAAGGGTGCATGCCTTCCTTGAATATCTACAGGCCTACCTAAAAATGAAGAAGGTTTCTACCTTGATGTCATGGTACCCTTTGGTATTAAAGTTTCCAACATGTCAAAATTGAAGAGAAGAGAGGAGGACCTTCCCTCTCCAAGTCGGATCAAGCAATTGAATGCCTGCTGGAAAGAGAAAATAAAAAAATTGAATAGCATCATTTAGGCATGCAACTAATCCATAACAAGGAGAGAAGATATATTCAAAATACTCATGGAGGTGGACCTAGCCGGAAGCACTAACGAGGTCCAAGATCCCAAGTTGATCCTCAAATCGTTGTTCCTAAAAAAGCAACAACTCGATGAGAAAGTTGAGATTTTTAAAGGATTATCAATTGAAAAAATATATGGAATAATTGAATATGATGAGAACGCCATAGATAACTGGATAGTAGATTATTCCGTAAAAAATCAATATATTGAAGAAATATTACATGGCATTTCCATTGATCTCTGTGACTTGGAGGGTGAGTTGTTCAATATTAAAATCCAACATGAAATCAACGTGGCAGCTATGAAAAGTTACATTGAAGAATGGTTCAAGAAGGCTATCAACAAACTAACAAATGAAGGGAAAGAAGCAGTTGAGATGGTTCCTGTAACCATTGATGAAAACGATAAAAGGACATTAGGGAGAAAATGAACACATGAGCGCCCATCATAGTAAGTTTACGATGATCACATTCTTCTTTTCTTTATCAAGTGCTTCATCCAGTTATTCCACCTCTTTCACTAGAAAGGTTTATCCGAAGACTGATAACTCCTTTGTTCTTCTTACCAGGTCTTACTAATCCTTCCACCACCCACCGTCCTCTTTCTAAAATCTTATTTCTTTTATTTATTTTCTTAATGGTCCGTGGGAGCCCCAATCCCAGTCTTTAATACAAATTCATTTACATTTTCAAGAATATGTAACACATTATATATTTTTTGGAAATTTCAAGACAACTACTTTGGGAACAATCTCGATTGTGCTTTGTAACCTTGTTTTCATAATATAAAGTATTTGAGGTTGATCTATCATTATCTTTATTTGAGTTTCCCATGTGTCCACTCTATTAAAGTTCTCTTATGCATGCAAATAATCTTCTTTTTTATTTTATGTGATCAGAAATATTTATCCCAAACTATGATGGATGTGAGGAAATGTTTCTTATCTGCTTTAAACATGTGATTCCTGGTCCTTTCTCAGGAACTTTCTTTTAAAAGAAAAAAAAAAAAAACATTTTTCTTTTACTTTATTGTAATATTTATGTTTCTTTGAATTACTATAACAGACTTCTGTCAAGTCCCATATTTTGAACATTTTAAAAATGTCACAACAATCTAAAGAGGAGTACCACCTCTATAAAAATGTAGGGGGATTTACATCCTCATGAGGTTGTCGTTTCGGTCTTAACGGATTCAAACGTCAACATTAGGATAGAATAAATGGGGGATTTTGGTGATAGATGTCCTCAAAGGGAGTTATTCAAGTGGCCCCGTGATAAGTTTTATTGTACCACCATTTTTCTATGGGTAACCATTGAACCTATTGGGATTATCATTATTAAGTAAAGAACCTCAAATATGCTTTCAAACACTTGTTGAAAACTTCCATCTAACCATTAGTATAGGGGTGATGGGTAGAGTTAAGATGTAATTGAGTGCCCTGGAGCCTAAATAGTTCTTGCCATAAATTTCTAGTGAAATTTCAGTCATGGTCCATTACAATAGATTATGGCATACCCAATGGATTTTAAATATATTATCCATGAAGACTTGAACGACCATGGAAGCTTTAAATGGGTGTTGTAGAGAAAACAAATGAACATATTTGGAAAGGTGATCAACCACAACCATCATGATTGATTTATTACCATATTTTGGTAACCTCACAATGAAATCCATGGAAACATTAGTCCATACAGTTGGTGGAATAGGTAAATGTTGTAGTTCACCTAGAGTTTTCATGATTTCTTCCTTGTGTCATTATCAAATGTTGCATTCTTACAAAAAAGTGTGGGTTTCCTTCTTCATGCCTTCCCAAAAAAAATTATCATTTGATCCATTCATATGTTTTATGAAAGAATAAATGACCTATTATTAGGTATGCATGGATTTCATAGAGCAATGCTGATTTAAAGTTGGATTGTTTTATCAAATACAAACACCCTTTATAGAGAGTCTCTTCATTATGCCAAGTGTATCCCTGAGATGCATGTGGTGCCATTGAAATTTTTGGATTAGGTAAAGGATATTGGGATTTGTGAACCATTCCTTGCATAAATCATTCAACCAATCCACTATGATGAAGGAGAGAGAATGTATGGACCCTTCCTCTTCATACTTTCAAGAGAGAGAATATACAACCACATTCTCCTTCCCCCTCTTACAAATGATCTCATAATCATAGCCCAATATTTTTGTGACCCATTTATGTTTTTTTGGGGATGAATTCATTTGCTCCAAGAAGTATTTTAGGCTATGATGATCAATTTTAATATAAAATTTTCCAAGAAGGTAGGGATGCTAGATATCCATATAATGCAAGATAATTGTCATTTCTTTTTCATTGGTGTATTTTACCAAGTACCTCTCACAAATTGGTTTGTTGGTAAAATATAGGGGTCTTCCCTCTTGCATAAGGACTGATCAGATTTCTTTACCTAAGGCATCACATTCCAAAACAAAGTCTTAGTGAAATTTGGTAGAGTGAGTATTGGGGTTGTACTCATAGTATTATTAAAATTCTAGAAGGCCTGATATTTAGATGCATTCCAAATAAAATAATTATTCTAAGCAAGAAAGTGAGGGGAGAAACAATGTTTCCATAGGTATTGATGAACTTTCAGTAGTATTTGGTGAGACCAAGAAAACCTCGTAAAATTTTAAGAGTCTTAGGACATGGCCAATCCTTCATTGCTTTAATTTTCTTAGAGTCCACTTTTACACCATCATTACTAACAACATGACCTAAATATTCTACTTCAAATAATACAATGGCACATTTGGACCTCTTGCGAAAGAATTGACGATTAGATAGTAGTTGTAAAACCTTATCCACATGGGTGACATGGGCATGCCAATTATTACTGTAGATTAGGATATCATCAAAGAAGATGAGGAAAAAATGACATAGAAAGGGTTGAAAGATGTGGTTCATGAGACTTTGGAAGGTGGAAGGTGTATTACAAAGGCCAAATGGCATAACCAAGAACTCATATTTTCCTTCATGGGTATAAAAAGTAGTTTTTGGAATATCATCCTCTTTCATGCAAATTTGGTGGTATCCAGAACAAAGATCAAGTTTGGTGAAGAATTGAGTGCCCTTGAGACCATCCAAGATATCATCGAAGACTAGAATGGGGAACTTATCCTTGATGGTTTTTTGTTGAGAGATTGAAATTTGGGACACATATGACAAGATCCTTCATTTTGGAGTACCATGACAACTAGTGACAAATAAAGATTAGTACTAGGGCATATGACACCAGTAACTAGCAACTCTTGAACTATATTTTCAATTTCAATTTTTGGGAAAATGAGTGGAAATAAGGGAATATATTACGTGGGATAATACCTAGCATGAGTTTAATAGAATGATCATGCACACTATGGGAGGGTGGGAGGCCTTGTGGGTTTTCAAAGAATGATTGGTGTTTGGACAAGGTTAATTTCATGTCAGGATGGATGGGTTGAGAAGGTGTCTCAAAAGATTGAATGGCATAGAATTAGGCTACAATGTATAAATGCCCCTTTTAAAGAAGTTTTTCCATATGGTGTGAACTAATGATATCTATAGAACCAGTTATGATTCATTGGAAATCATAGTGAATCTCCTCTTGTTGGAAACTTAAGTATAACTCCTAAAAATACATGGTAATGGGGCCTAATGTCCTTAATTATTCAACACCCAAATCAATGTCACAACCACCTATTTCAATAGAAAACATGTGGGTTTTCAAGGAATAACCACCCATTTGAAGATGCACATTTTCAAAATGACCCCACATTTCATGGAACCTCCATTAGAAATCATGATCTAGAAGTTGTTTGTAGCATGGATATAGCAGTGCATTTCTTGGACTACCCATCCGTGATTAAAGTTATGGGTGATACCAATTCCAATTAATATAATGAATTTATGATGTTTGATGTAGCCAATTAGTTTGAGGGTTTAGGGAGCCAAAATACCAGTCAAGAAATGCAGGGAGATTTGGGTTTCCACATCTAGTTGATAAAATGGAATAATGTCTTCAACTGGAAGATGAAGAGGTTCCTGAGATATAACTTTAGTTTTTTCCTCTGAAATGGCCATAAAGATTTTTTTTTTCTTACATTTATGCCCCAAAAAATATTTATCATCACAATTGTAGTAGAGAGATTTAAGTTGGTGCTCCACCATTTTAGCACGGGTTAAATTTTAGAACTTAAAAGAAGGAGAGAAAGGAGAGGGATTGATGGGATTGGGATGAGGAATAAAGGACGTTTTTATATTTGGGAATTCTCCACCTTTTGGGATTCCCTTTCTCTTTGATAGGATTATAGCCAAGTAGTAGGGAGATCCATTAAGACTTTGGAACCTATCTCTTCCTTTAGACCACTAATACATCATTCCCTAAAGAAAGTATATGAAATTCCTTCTATGTGGAAAGTGATTTTATCAAAAGCATAGATGAACTCTTCAAATATACCAGATCATTTAAGCTCGGTCAGGTGGCCCAAATAATGAGTGTCTAGTTCAACAAATTCATAGAGGTCTGTGACAAATTGTGTCCAATAAATATAACCCCTATGGGAGTTCTTATGCCATTGCCACAATTTATAGCATTCATGATCTAAATATAAGACAACCACACAAAGTTTAATTAATTAGTTGGTGATGCCATGTAGGGAAAAATAATGTTCCATCTAAGTGACCCAACGTTTGGGGTCAAATCCATCAAATTTTTTGAGATCCACTTTAGAGAGTTGATGCCACAATTGAGTCATAAGATCACAAAAAAATTGGTGAGAGAAAGGCCCCATGGGATTGTATTATTAAACTCCCTTTGGTTGGGATGGTTGGTCCTTGAATTAATTTACAATGCCATGAGTTAGGACAAATTGTTTGGGACTAATTCCATTTTGTTGAGATTTGCATTGACGGAAGAAAAGTTTCACTCGGCAGAGGAGAGTGGCGGTCTAGTTTGTGTAGCAACTCATCACATAGAGTTTCTAAGGTGGAGACTCAGTTGGTGAGATTCTAGTTTCAAGATAATTCAAGGTCTATTTGAATGGTTTGTAATGCATTTTTATTTATGTAATGCACCATCTATGTTTATGCATTTGATAAATGATATATTGTGTCCCTTTCTAGATTCATTAGTGATATTGTACTTGGAATATATATTGGTTTATGTATATACCTAGGAAGAGAATATCTCACATCTCATATAGGTGTTACAATTCTGAAAAAGCATTAGTTGCTTGCTAACCTTAAGAAATGTGAGTTTTCTCAGTAGTCATTGGTGTATTTGGGGTATGTGATTGGTGGAGGGTAACTTAAGATAGATCTTGTGAAGATGGAGGCCATCCTAAAGTGTCCAATTCCTACTAATATAACTAAATACAAGATCTTCACTGGGGAAATGCAATACCTACAAAAGTTTATACCATCCTTTTCAACTATAGCTGCTCCACTTCATGCCATAACAACTAGTGGTAAGAGTTTCCATTGGGGAAAGAATCAGCAGAAAGATTTCAATGAGATAAAATAAAAGATCAATAAAGCACCATTTATTTCACTTCTTAATTTGCAGAAGGATTTCAAAATGAATATGGATGCAAGTGGATATGCTATGGGAGTAGTCTTAATGTAGGGAGGTAATCTAGTATGATATCATTCAAAAATGTTTCATGGTGGAGTCTTGAACTACACTACATATGATAAGAAACTCTATGCCCTAGTTCAATATGTTAAGAAGTGGAAGTACTATCTTATTGGAAAGGAAACCATTATCCACACTAATCACTAGCCACTATAGTATTTGTAGGCCTAGAGTAAGTTTTAGCAAACCATACACAACAAGTGAATGTGTTTTTTGTAGCAATTTCATATATTCATCAAATATAAGAAGGGAAACACTAATAAGTTGGTCGACATGCTTTTAAGACCACCCACATATGATATTAGAGATTTGGGAACTCTTATGTGCATGGATATTTTTACCCATGATGCATACAAAGAGGCATACATGGAACATGGGGACTTTAAAGAGGTATTTTAGAAGGTGCAGGGCCAAATTCGTGTAGAATAAGGTGATGGTAATGTTGATTATCATATCCTTAATGGGTTTTTCTACAATTTAAAGAATCTATCTGTTTCTAAAGGTGAAATATTGTAGCTTATCAAAAAAACTCACACATCCAAGGTTGAAAGTTATTTTGGTGTTGCGAAGATAGTTTCCAATTTATAAGGTATGTGTATTAGCTCAAAATGCAAGAAGATGTAGCTTGGTTTCTTAGAGGATGCATACTTTGTTGTACCACAAATCCTAGTAATAGAAAGAAGGGTTTATACCATCCCTTAATTGTACTCAGTAGAACTTGGGATAACATCTCCATGGATTTTCTAGGTGTTTTTCCAACAACCAAAATGTGACATGAATATCTATTTGTGGTAGTTGACAGGTTCGACAAGATGTGAATTATTATTCCTTGTAAAAACACCACCATCAAAGGATAAGAAGTAGAAAACATGTTCTTGGAACAGGTCTGGGTGAACTTTGGGATACCAAGGAGCATCATCTCAGATAGGGATACCATATTTTGCAGTTCTTTCTGGAGTACACTTTGGGAGAAGATGATCACCGAGTTGAAGAGATCTACAAATTTCCATCCATAGAAAAATGGGTAGATAGAAGTAGTAAATAGGATGTTGGTTCAACTTTTGAGGGGTTATTATTAGAAGAATCCAAAGACCCAGGATGAAAATTTGATTTATATTCAACACACTTATAATGGAGCAGTCCACAGTTCTAATGGTAGTCCCATTTTGAAACTTGATTTGGGTATTTGTCACCTTCCCCATTGGATATTGTATATGGAAAATAAGGAGGAGTGAGGTAAAACATCATAGGAGATGCTCCAAAAGTATAAAAAATGTTGAAAATATTAGGCAAATCCATTTTCAATTACAAGAGACATTGAAGAAGTCACAAAAAAAGTACAAGGTCGAACATGATCGACAAAAAATTGAGAAAACATTCAAGATGGAAGATAGAGTTTGATAACATATGAACAAATAAACGCTACAAGGTCCTAGTAAGAATATCATGGATCTATGGTATGGTCCTTTTGAAGTAATGGAGAAGGTGGATGATAATTCCTACAGACTTAGTCTACCTCCATATATTCACATTTTATTAGTAGTGAATGTGGAAAATCTTAAACTCTATGAGTCTTCTATGTTGGATCGGGAAAATTAGGAGCAACTGCTACCTACCATAAAGGAATTAGCACAAAAATATTAGGTAGAGTTGGAAGAATATAAACTTTTGTAGAATAATTTTAGAACTACCAAACAAGGGTAGATGAACTTTAGTAGATATGGTTGAAAGGACAACTTCTAGGCAAGGCCAAATGGTATTCTAGGGAGAAGGTAGAGGAAAAATTATTGGAATATTCACCAATAATGAGAGGGGGGTGAATCATTATTGAGAACTTTTACCACTTTTTATTACAAGTTGTAAACATTACATTATCATCAATTTGTCAATTATGCATTCAAGATACTGTTGCATTCAAGATATCTTTAACATACAACCATAGATACACAGTACATAAGAATTTTACATGGAAACCCAAATGGGAGAAAAAAATGGAATGATTTCTTATATATATCATAATATTACATTCATAGGAAGCACCAACTTCCAAAATTATCCAACACCAACTGGAAGGAGGCACCAACCCCCTGATTTATAGGGTCCAACCCGAAGGAAGCTACAACTCCCTATATTTTCCAACTCCAACTGGAAGGAGCCTCCAACCCACTAGTTTATAGGCTCCAACCTCCTTTCCTTTCCCCTTCATTCCTCCCTGAAATATAAATGGAGATTCAAATTGTTACTATTACTGTCATTGATCAAAACATGTCACTTTTATTGTCATTGATCAAAACTTGTCATTGTTACTGTCACTAATCAAAACATGTCACTGTTATTGTCATTAATACTGATACATCATCATCATCAAAACTAAATCCATTGGCATAGATCATATGCCAACATCACCAATAACATCTCTCAAAACATATGCCCAACAGCACCAAGATATGCCTCAAAACATGTGCCAAATATATGCCTCAAGTAAGTTCCATAACATCCATGATAAACCATAAATCATGTACCAAATATATACCTCAAATAATATGTCCAAAATCACCAACATATGTCTCTATCCATGTTCCAAATAATCTCCAAGATATTCCTCAACACATATACCATAACATCAATATGTAAACCTCAATACATATAGAAAACCATACCTTTTATCATGTAATAACTTGATGCATAATATCATAGACCAACATAACTTCCTCAACTTTATCATCAAGAAGATAAAATCTTCATCAATATTTCATTTAGCCTCGGTGGACAAAGGTGGGAAAATAGCAGTGCCTCGCGTAATGAGTGTTGTGTAACCCGCAGGGTCCTCACAGGATGCCCAATACATGACATGCAAGGGTATGCTCAAACATGGTTTCCATAAACCATTCTCCCATCTACAACTTCGAGACTTGCCTCCTTTGGGATCCTTCACTAAGAGTTCACATACTTTCTTCCATGCTTGATCAAATGAGAGGATCTTGATTTGTATTTATACTTTTTCAAGTACCTCCTTTACTTGACTTTAGGGCAGACTTGTAACTTCTTGTTTGCAACAAATTTTCTCCATTAATTAATTTTGGGTCCAACTTGTTACTTATTATCCTTAGATCTGGGGATTTTTGACCATACTTCATGGATTCATATTTATGAGGACATAACTTCTCAACCGTGAGGAAGAATGTGGTGTACCACCTACTATTGGAAATGACATGACGAGGACTATGCATTTATGAGGGTTTTTCATGTATTTGTAATATCCTTTATCCTCTTTTTCCTCAATCAAATTCAGGCTTCATGAACACACCTCTGGGGTTTCTTAACCATTTAACCTCTTAACCATATTTCCAGGGCTTCTTGTAGACTTCTTCAAGGATTCTTCCCTTGAGGGCCATGCTTAAAGATATTCCATAAGGGGGCCACTTTGGATACCTCTTCAAATACACCCATCACGTATAGAGGCTTCTAGAATTCTTCTAGGGTGGACATCAATGACAACCACTTTTTCAACAATCTACCCCTTTGACATTGATGGAAACAATCATACTCCCCTTGTGACCATTTCTCCCCCTATGTACATGATTTATCCCCTTGTCTTCATGCTTATGATCTTTCTCTCCCCCTTTGACATCAATGGAAAAGGGTAACTTCCCCTGATAATTTCTCTCCCCTTGTCTTCTTTGCAAAATGTTGTGTAGATCACTGTGGGGAAAAAAACTACTCCCATTTTCTGTCGAAGATACTTAAAAGTTTCCCTTGGGAGAGGTTTGGTGAAGATATATGCAACATGTTCGTTTGTCCCAATGTTCTCCAATTTCATATTCTTCTATGCGACTTGTTCCCATAGAAAGTGGAACTTAATAAAAATATGTTAGGTCTTGGAATGCATCACTAGAGTTTTGGAGATACTTATAGCACCGATATTGTCACAGTTGAAATAGGATCACCATATTTTACTTGTATGTCTTGCAGGGTAATTTGCTTCATCCAGAGGAACTCAATACAACATGTTGTTGCTGCAATATATTATGATTATGTCATATACAAGGATACTGAGGATTGCTTCTTTCTTAACCAGGACACCAAAAAATCACCCAAGTAGACCATAGTCATCTCATTCCCTTTTGGATACCACAATCCAAACTCTGTTGTTCCTTTGAGATATCTGAAGATCATCTTTACTACCATAACATGATTTTCCTTTGGTGTTTCTTGAAATCTTGCAACCTATCCAACTACTTGCATCACATTTGTTCTTGAGGCTACCACATAGAGTAGGCTTCCAATCATAGATCTATAGAGTATCTGGTCTGTTTCCTTAGATTTATCATATTTTCTCAACTTGCAACCCATCACCATAGGATTACTTATGTGTTTACAATATTCCATTCTGAACTTCTTGAGCATTTCTTTAATGTACTTGGTTTGGGAAATGAAAATACCTTCATCCATCTAAGATATCTAGAGTCCTATAAAGAAAGTCAAATCACCAAGAAGGGACATTTCAAACTCACTCTGTGTATCTTTAGCAAACTTCTTACTCAACTTGACACCATCACTTCCAAAGATGATTTCATCCACATATACTTCAATGATAAGTATGATGTCTTGATCCACTTTTATGTATAGATTGTTATCTGCATTTCCCTGTCTGAATCCTTTTTGTTGTAAGTACTTGTCCAGTATTGAATATCAGGATATGGGGGATTTTTTGAGTCCATACCAATATTTCTTCAATCTAAAAATATAATCTTCCCTTTTCGACAGTAGGAATCCTTCGGGTTGTTTGATGTAGACTTCTTATTCTAATTCTCCATTTAGAAATGTTGATTTTACATCCATCCGATATACTATGATCCTTTTGGAACATGCATAGGCCAAGATCATTCTGATTGATTCCATTATGGAAACATGAGAAATTGTTTTTTCAAAATATGTTCCTTCAACTTGAGCATATCCTTTGTATACTAGCCTTGCCTTGTTTTTGATTACCTATCCATATTCGTTTAGTTTTTTTCTGAACACCCATTTTGTACCAATCACAATTTTTTCCTTAGGTCTTGGAACCATTTCCCATGTTTCATTCTTCTCTATTTGATTTATTTCTTCTTCCATGGCCTTGATCCAATGTTTATCATTGTTGTCTTCCTTAATACTTCTTGGTTCAAGTGTGGATAGTAGTGCTAGATGTCTTTGCTATATTGTATGGTCCTGTTTTCTTCATTCAGTTTCTATTCCTACATTTTTATCTCCAATAATTTGTTTCGGTGGATGATTCTTCTGTACCTGATGGTTAGGTGTCCTAGAAGGTATGTGCAAATCTTGCTGGTCATTTTCTTATTTTTCTACTTCTAGTTGTGTCTCTTCTTGTTGTTCTTCTTATTATTATTCTTCTACTTCTTCTTCTTTTATTTCTTCTTATGTTTCTTGCTCTTTTGAATTTTTTCTTTCTTCTTTGGTCTTTAACACATTTGTTTCATCAATATTTACATTGATGATTTCCACTATTTTTTAGAGTCTTATATTGTAGAATTTGTATTCCTTTATTTTTCTTGAGTAACCAACCAGTATGTCTTTATAAACTCGAGAATCAAATTTTCCAATCTCGTTATCTTCTTTTTTTATGTAACATTTTCTTCCAAACACTTTAAAGTTCTTGAAATTTTTCGGTCTTCCCTTCCATAGTTCATATGGAGTCTTGTCATTCTCACTTCTAAGAATTCCTTTGTTCAAGATATGAATGGTTGTATGTACTTATTGTACCCAAAATATATTACTCAACTTGGAATATTTCAACATGGTTCTATCCATTTCCTGTGCATTCATGTTCTTCCTTTCAACAACTCAATCAGGGATGATTTTAGGGGCTAAATTTTGCTCATGGGCTAATTTTCCATGGTTTTTCCAAAAAAGAGATTTGTTGTTTTAAAAATGGTTCGCCCAAATTCTATAGGATACAATTATTTTACCTTAAAAATCGCCAAAATTTTATAAAAACTGTATAAAATCCTTAGAAATTTGAATTTTTTTACAAATATATCGCCAAACATTTATAGTTGGCTTATGAAGGATTACTAATATTCGCCAAGGTTTCTACATTTTAAAATAAATTTCCATCCTTAAAATCATCCCTGAACTCAATTTTGTTGAGGTGTCCTACCTGCTAAGAATTTCCTTTTTATTCCATGTTACTCACATAAATCCATGAATTCTTTAGATGTGAACTCACCTCCATTATCTGATCTCAAACACTTGATTTTTAAATCAGTCTCGTTTTCAACCATCTCTTTGAATATCCTGAAACATTAGAATGCCTCTAACGTTTTTTTAAGAAATAATATTGTGGTCATTCTTGTATAATCATCAATAAGTAACATGAAGTACTATTGTTCACCATTCATCCCTTTTTTCTCACTGATCCGCATAGATCAGTGTGTACAATTTCCAATGGTTTTGTTGTAGAGTATTCCTTTGTCCTAAACTCAACTTTTGTTTTGTTTTCCATGTAGACAGTGCTTGTACATTGTATTGGTTGGATTTGAAATTGAAGGCATTTCTCTTACCACTTCCTTTCTGTTGAGTATGACAAGATTGTCAAATTTCATATGACCCATTCGTTTTTTCCAAATCCAACTTTCATTTTCCTTTCCCAAGCAACATTTTTCCTTTCCGGTCTAATTTAAGATGTATATATTGTTTGGAGTCATTATTGTTGTTTCCACCAACTTGCCTTATCCTTCTTTCTTTATTTCACATTGCTTTATTCGAGTAGGAGTGTGTGTCCTTAGTCACACATTTGATTCACACTTAGAAAATTGTGCTTCATATTTTCAACAAGTAGAACATTTTCTGCCATAACATCTTTATTTCCAAGCTTGATTGTGTCTTTTCCTATCATTTTTGTTGAGTTATCATTTCCAAATGAAATTGATTCATATCTTTATTTATTTATAGTTACAAACCTATCCTTGTCACCTATATTGTGCTTTGAGCAACCACTGTCAATGTACGAATCTGTTGTTGGGTATTTTACCCTACGGACTAATAAGCTAGGGTTCTAAGCCTATATGCAGATCATGACCCTTCAGATTTAACCTTTAACCTTCTACCCAAAATCTCAACCCCTTTTCTCAGACAAGCACAGGAAGAATGAACTAACCTTGTTTTCCGAAGGTTGAAGTAGATCCTCCGTTGAGTTGTTGTCTCCTTGCTACTGCTGCTCCTTCCACAAAGCTTTCTTGCAAACAAGACAAGAACATATATGCATGCTACTGATCTACTAGGGGGTTAGAAATAAAACATAAATCAGATAATGAAGATGAGATTCATGTGTTTCGGGACGGGAAAAGTATCTTTTTCATTACCATCAATATAAATCAACT
>ML777257.1:17208-37385 GCA_009831015.1 Picea engelmannii
TTTGGCAGAGTTTCTTTGCTATGATTTTTCCTCCTTTGACTAGTACCCCTACCCCTCCTTTTATAGGTTAGGAAGAGCTAGGGTTTTAGTCGAACTCTCGGCCATGCATGGTGGAGAGTTTCAGTTAACTGACAAAAAGCCCCAAGTCTCGGCGGAAACTTTCCTGATTTTTTGCATTGTTAGGTACTCGCGGGCTGTTTTAGGCTAGCCCGCGGATACCTGCGTGCAGTAAGAGGACAGCAAGCGGATACCCGCGCCCAGTGAGAAGTTAGGGCGCGGGTTGCTTGCTTTCAAGTGATTTTTTGAGGAATTTCTCAGCATGGCTTTGGCTAGGAAGAGGCATGAGTTGGCCTGATGCCAGGTAAACCTGTATGGTGCATTTTAGGGTTATAACATAATCACTTTTTCTTCTTTGGTCTTGTAGAGCGATCGAACATTCTTCAATGTTTAGTTCATCCTACATACTTTTCCATATCCTTGATGGTGAAACTTTACATGAATGTTGAAATCCTACTTTGATTCCTTTGGAGGAATAGTCAGTCTACAATATTTGGCCATGTGTCCAAAATTGTTGTATTTGTAGCATTCTACTTCATCATTTATTGAGCCAAAACTATTATAGTTTATGTTATAATCTTCATGAGGCTTTTTGAGATAATTATTTCTAGAGTATCCTTCATAGTTTCTTATGTTCTTAGCATAGGATCTACATTTTATAGCCTTGTGCCCAAAATTGTTACAGGAATAACATAAACCAAGAAAAATAGTTTGGTACCTGAGTGTGGGGGGTCTTCTAAATGGTGCAGGTCTTATGCAATATTCTTCTTAAGTTCTCTCCATTGTTGTTTGTTGATTATGAGTTATGGATCTTCTAGGTGGTGCAGTTATTTTGTAATCTTCTTCTTGAGTTCGCTCCATTTCTCAAATTTTCTCCTTTGAAGGTTTTCATTCTTCCTTCTTGATGGGACCTCTGATGACTTCTGCATAACTCCTTTTTTCTTCTTCATTTTTTTTCCTCATGGAGCTCGAACCCTTCTCACTATGCATTTGTTTGTATCCTATTTCAGACTTGTCATAGTATGTCCTTTTATTATTGATGATTTCATCCAATATTTTGGTGTTGTTCTGTTGCTTGTCTTTCTTCTGAAGTTCCTTCCTTAGTGAACTATTTCTTCTTCCAAGATCTCCTTCATTTTCTCCTTTTCTTCCAACTGTTTTTTGAGTGTTTATTCAATCCTTCTGTCTTCTTATACTTGGACCTTTATCTTCATAAACATCTATTAGACTTATTTAGATTTTGGATTTTGATAACTCTCCTTTATCTTGATCAATTATTCTTTGAGTGACTTCTTTTTCTTCCTTTCTCTTTTTATCTCACTTAAGGAACTTATTAGTTCTGTTTCAAGATCTACTTCACCTTATTCTTCATAATATTATTCATCATTTTCCAATGCCATAAAGAGTAATCTTTCTCAGTCATTGTCACTATCATCATCCTCATATAATGAGGAATTGTCTTCTCTTGAGTAGAGGATTTTCTTGAAGGATTTCCTTTTGTTTCTTTTCTTGTCTCCTTTTTTATATTTATTTTCTTTCTTGGGAGATTCTTCTTCATCACTATCTATATTCTTAGCATAAGGAAATTTAATAGAAAAATGACCAATTTTACCATAATTAAAACATTTCTAGGGAAGTTTACCTTTGTACTTTCTAGTTCCTCTCTTCAAATTACTTACAAAGTTGGTCATTTCTTCATCTTCATGTGAATCATCGCTACAACTGTAGTTTGACTTTGAATTTTTCTTATTATCATTTTTCTTCTTGGATGGATTGTTTGTTGGAATACTGAGAGGGGGTGGTGAATCTGTATGAGCACCTTTTATCACTTTTGACCATAGTATATCATCTTCAATTTAATCAGTTGTATATCATCAATATATCAATCAACAGTATATCATCAATGTATCATGAGCACATAAACATAAGAAGAATCACATCACATCAAATACAAAGTACACCATAATTTTCGTGGAAACCAAAATGAGAGAAAACCACAGAATGCTTTCTTATCTATCAAATATTACATTCATTGGAAGCACCAACTTCTTGATTCTCCAGCTGCAATTGGAAGGAGGTCGCTATGACCCCCTATTTATAGGATCCAACTTGAAGGAAGATACAACTCCCTGGATTCTCTGGCTCCAACCATAAGGAGGCTACAACCCCTTGATTCTCAGGATCCAACCTAAAGGAAGCTCAAAATCCCTGAGTTCTTCATCACCAACTGGAAGGAGGCTACAACCCCCTTTCCTTTCCTTGTCCTGCCACCATGAAATAGAAATAGATACCAACTATTACTACCATTGTCACGGTCACTATCACAATCTCTATCACTGCCACTATCACTACCTTTGTCACATCAAACTGTAACCTGTCAACCTGTCACTATGTATGACCTGCCACTGTCACTGTACCATCAAACTGTAGCTATCATTGTATCATCAACCTTCTATACCAAAACTTGTGCCATGCCATGCATCAACTATGTACACATATGTGCATAAATCATGAACAAAAAGATATACCATATAAAACATCAATGATAAGTAACCAATCATGTACCATATGTCAAACATGAATAAAACATGTACCATATACCATAGAATCAATCAATTATAGACCTATACCATATCATCAATGAAGAATCAATGCATGTCCCTCACCATACATGAAGTGTATACCTCAACAATGAACAATTATCTCAAAGATATGAACCATACCATATGTTGAACCAAATGTACCAGAATACCTTACTCAATCATGTAGCCAAGATTTACCTCAATAATGTGGCAAACCCTTATCAATATTCCAAGTATGCCTCAAGCATACACCACATCATAATCAAGCATAACCTTCACAACAAGTACAAAAACACACCAGTACCTCTTTAGCTGACCTGAAACACTGAAATGATGATCTGTAAGTTATCTTTTGTGTTCAGGGAACTGGTACTAGCATTTCCCCCAAACTTGTCTTTTCCTTGCAGGACTAATAAATATTTTCTCGCAGGGCCTCGTGTGACAGGTACACTACAACTCATGGGGATGCCTTGCGGGACACTAGTGGTATGAACTGTAAGGGCCAACCAAACTAGGGTTTCCTCAGTGAAATTTTCTCTCCACTGCAACCCCAAAACTCCCACACTTATCTCTTGTTACTACCTCAAATTTATCTATCACTAACTTGCCAAATAGATCACTAGTTCACTAGAGATGTTCAACAGAATAAGTGAGTGAATTTACTTGTGAATGAATAATTGAGGTGTATTTATATTTTTTATATGCAACCTCTCTCCTTAAACTTGGGGCTTCTAGATTTTTCTTGTTACAACCACTTTACCCTTTCATTAAACACAAGTAACCAACTAGGGGCTTCCAACTTCACAAGGCCATAACTCCTCAATCATGAGGAACTACATGGCGTACCACATATCATTTTTAAATGACATGACAAGGACTATCCATATGGGAGTGTCTTACATGAATATATACTATCCTACATGTCCATATTCCTCACCCAAATTCGGGTACCAAAACCAAATTGTCAGGGCTTCTTCACGGGTTGACATCAATGACAACCAATATTTCAATAATATCCCCCTTTGGCATTGATGGAAACACTTAATCATGGTAATACTCATGCTCATTCTCATGCTCCCCCTATCTGCATGCCTCTATCATCTCTAATGCCTATCTCTCTCTGCCGCATGTTTCTTATCCCCAGTTCCATGCCTTGTTTCTTTCTCTCCCCTTTGAAATCAATGGTAAAGGGTAATCCTCCACTGGGGTTGCTCCCCCTATCTCCATGCTTCTTATTTTTTTGTTGGTCTTGTTCATGGTGCTTCTTTGTTTAAATATCTGATGTATATGAAAAGAATTCAAAATATTCCTTACTTGGAATATTCAACTTCTCTCCCCCTATATTACTGTGCTTGAAGTTGTGTGAATAATTTTGGGGAAGAAACTACTCGAAGTTTTTTTCGCAAATATTCAAAAGTTCCCCTTGTAAGTGGTTTAGTGAAGATATATACAATCTCCTCTTTTGTCCTAACATACTCTATCTTGATGTTCTTCTCTATATCCTATTCTCGTTGAAAGTGATACTTAATCAAAATGTGTTTCATCTTAGAATGCATCACTGGATTCTTGGAGATACCGATAGCACAGGTGTTGTCACAAAATATTGAAATGGTCTCATCATACTTCATTTGTATATCCTACAAAGTTTGTTTCATCTAAAGAACTTGAGTATAACATGTTGTTGTTGCAATGCATTATGCTTATGTTGTGTACAGAGATATTGATGATTGTTTCTTACTCAACCATGATACCAAACACTCACCCAAGTAGAAAGTTTCTCCACTTGTACTTATTCTATCATCAATACAACCTTCCCAATCTGCATCTGTGTAGGCAACTAGAGATAGATCATTCCCTTTTGGATACCATAATCCAATCTATTTTTTTCCTTTGAGATATCTGAATATCCTCTTTACTACCATAACATGTGATTCCTTTGGTGTTTCTTGGAACCTTTCAACCCATCTAATTGTCTACATCACATCTTGTCTATATGTTGTCACATAGAGTAATCTACCAATCTTTGATCTGTATATTCTCTTATCTACATCCTTAGAGTCATCATCCTTACTTAACTTGCAAATAGTTTTCATAGGAGTACTTATTGGTTTGCAATATTACATCCCAAACTTCTTTACCATTTCTCTGATATACTTGGTCTAAGAGATAAAAATACCTTTTTCATACTGACATATCTGTAGTCCCAAAAAGAAGGTTAACTGACCAAGAAATGACATCTCAAACTCGTTCTGCATGTATTTGGAAAAATTCTTAATCATCTTGTCATCATCACTTATGAAGATAATGTCATCTAAATAAACTTTAATTGTCAATATATTGTCTCGATTCACTTTTATGTAGATATTGATGTTGGCATTTCCTTTCATGAATCCCTGTTGTTGTAGATACCTATAGATATATGTCCAATCTTGAATACCATGCTCTAGGGGCTTGTTTAACTCCATGTAATGTTTTCTTCAACCTACAAATGTAATCTTCCTTTTCTGAAAACTGATATCCTTCTGGTTGTTCAATGTAGACTTCTTCTTCTAATTCTCCATTGAGAAAGGTTGACTTTACATCCATTTGATACACCTTGATTATTTTGGAGCAAGCATAAGCTAAGATCAATTTGATTACTTCCATCCTAGCAACTTGGGAAAAGGTCTCTTCAAAATATGTACCTTCAACCTGAGTGTATCCTTTACATACCAATATTTCGTTATTTCTAGTCACTTGTCCATCCTCGTTCAGTTTGTTCTTGAAAACCCACTTTGTACCAATCATCTTCTTATTCTTCGGTCTTGGAACAAGTTCCCATGTGTCATTATTCTCTATATGATCCAATTCCACATACATATCTTAGATCCAATGTTTATCTTTGTTGGATTCTTCAAAATTGCTTATCTCAATTATGGATAGCAGTGCTAGGTGTCATTGTTCTGGTGAACGTATTCTTATTTGGGTTTCAACTTCTGCATCTTTATTCCCAATAATTTATTCCGGTGGATTATTCTTCTGCACTCTCATACTAGGTATCTTTGGAGGTTCCTGGAGATCTTTATTCTCATATTCCTCTTGCTCTACTTCTGGCTTCTCTTTCTCTTCCTCCTCCTCTTCTTCTTCTTCCTTCAAAACTTCTTCATGATCTTGTTCCATTAAATCTTTGCTTCCTTATTTTATCTTCCATCCATCTGTCTCATCAATCATCATATTGATGCTTTCCACTCTTCAATTGAGTCTTATATTGAATCATTTGTATGATTTGGTTTTTCTTGAGTACCCAACCAATATGCCTTTATCAACTCGAGATTCCAATTTTCCAATCCTGCCATCTTCTCTTTTGATATAGAATTTTCTCCCAAACACTTTGAAATACTTCACATTTTTTGGTTTTCCTTTTCATAGATCATAGGTAGTCTTATCACTATTATTTCTAATCATTCCCCTATTTTGGATATGAACTGTTGTATGTATTGCTTGTACCTAAAAGATGTCTTTCAACTTGGAATCTTTCAACATGGTTCTAGCCATTTCTTGTACTGTTTTTTTCTTCCTTTTGACAACTTCATTTTCTTGAGGTGTCATGGCTATTGAGAATTGTCTCTTTATCCCATGTTTGCTACAGAAATCCATGAATTCCTTTGATGTAAATTCTCCTCCATTGTCTAATCTTAAACACTTGATTATAGATTATATCTCAGTTTTAACCATTTTCTTGTATATCTTGAAGTGTTCAAATGCCTCTGACTTCTTCCTAAGAAAGAAAACTGCAGTCATGTTTTCCTAGTCATCAACTAGTAACATAAAATACTATTCACCATTCAATCCCTTCATTCTTTTTGGTCCACATAAATCAGTGTGTACAATTTCTAGCAATTTTTTTGTGGATTACTCTTTTGATTTGAACTTGGTCCTAGTTTGTTTTCCATGTAGACAATGCTTTCATAGAGTATTTCCTGGCTTCGATATCTCAGGAATTTCTCTTACTGCTTCCTTTCTACTAATTTTGACAATATTATCAAAATTATGTGACCCATTTTTCTGTGCCAGAGCCAACTTTCATATTCCTCTCCTAAGCAACATCTTTCCTTTCCAATTTCATTTAGTACATATATGTTGCTTAGAGTTCTTATAGCTGTAGCCACCAACTTGCTTGATCCTTTTTTCCTTGTATCACATTTTTCTGGGTCAAACACAAGTCTATGTCCTTGATCACACATTTGAATTACACTTAGTAGATTATGCTTCATGTATTCAACCAGTAGAACATTTTCTTCCTTGGCATCCTTACTTCCAAGATTGATTGTACCTATTCCTATAATTTTGGTTGAGTTGTCATTGCCAAATGAAACTGATCCATATCTTTCCTTTTTCAAATTAGAAACTTGTCCTTGTCACATGTCATATTCTTTGAGTATATAATGTCAAAATACCATTCATGTTTCTTGTGTTGAACTTGTAAAGCAAGCATGCATTCTTCAATATTAAATTGATCATGCTTTCTTATCCATATCCTTTGTGGTTCCTACTTATGGTTGTTGATATTTTGTCTTGATTCTCTTAGAGGAACAATCAATCTACAATACTTATCCAGTGACCAAAGTTGTTTCATTTGTAGCATTCTACTTCATCACTCAATTATTCAAATCTATTGCAGATTCTGCTCTATGCTTCATGAGACATTCTTGGATAACGATTTCTTTTGTAGCCTTCATAGTTGTTTATATTCTTGACATTGGCTCTACAATTCACAACTTTGTGCCCAAAATTGTTACATGAATAACATAAACCAAGAAAAATAATTTGATACTTGGGGTTGGAAGATCTTTTGAATGGTACTGCTCTTATGAATCCTTCTTCTTCTCAAGGTCTTTCTATTGTTGGTTGCTATTGATTATGAATTATGAATCTTTTGGGTGGTGTAGTGTCTCTGTAATCTTCTTCTTGGATATTCTTGCCTTCTTCCTTATTAGGACATCCTCTAACTGTTTCTGCATGGATTCTTTGTTCTGCTTCTTGGTCTGTTGTCTTGGAGCTTGAGCCTTTCTCTGTTTGATTGTATCCTATCCCAAATCTGTCATAGTATGTTCTTTGACTACTAGTGATCTCATCCAATATTTCGGTGTTTTTTTGTTGCATGTCCTTCTTCTGAAGATCTTTTCTTAGAGTGACTATTTCTGCTTCCAAGCCTTCAATCATCCTCTCCTTCTCTCCTAACTGATTTCTAAGTGCTTCTTCAATTATTGTGTCTTATTCTACCTAGATTTTTAACTTGGTGATCATCTACTTGACTTGTTCTGAGCTGGGATTTTGAGATCCTTATTTCCTTTTTAGTTATTCTTTGAGTGACTTGATTTTCTTCATTTCATTCCTTATATCTTCTAAGGCACTGATTAATTCTTCTCTGAGATCAAATTCTTCTTATTCTTCAGAATATTCTACTTCCATGAAGAGTACTCTTTCTGTATAACTTTCATTATCTTCATCATCATCTAATGAGCAACTGTCTTCCTTGGTGCAGAGACTTTTCTTTAAGAATTCCTTTTTGTTTCTTCTACCATTTTGATTTTTCTTTTTAGGATCTTCTTCTTCATCACTTTTCTTATTCTTAGCATGAGGACATTTAGAAGAAAATTGACCAATACCACCACAATTGAAACATTTCAATGGAAGCATACCTTTGTATTTGTCATTTCCTCTTTGCAACTTTCTTACAAAGTTTTTCATTTATTCATATTCCTCTGAATCATCACTACAACTACAATATAGTTTTGGATTTTTCTTGCCCCTCTTCTTTGTATTCTTGGATGCCTTGAATGTTGCTTTGTTTGTGAATGGGTTCTCCTGCTTTGTTATCATTTCATAGGTGGTGAGTATTCCATGTAGATCATCCATTCTCAAAGTGGCTAGATATGATATTTCTTCTAGTGTTGAAATCTTTGGATCAAATCTCATAGGTAGAGACCTTAGTACCTTTTGAACAATGATTGGTTCCTTCATATCTTCACCCAAACCTTTAATAGTATTCACTATTTCATCAATTTACTCACAGAAAGTAGGCTGCAATGTCTTTGTCTTCCTTCATATTCAACTATTCGAACTTATCTCTAAAGATTTGGAGTTTAGCTCCCTTGATTTTGTCATCTCCTTCATAAATCTTTTGAATCTTATCCCAAAGATCCTTTGCAGAATTGTAATGCACAACCTTAACGAATATTGAATTAACAAGATTGTTTAGAATAGTACCTTTAGCCTTTGATTTGTTTTCTTCGATTTTCTTTACATCCTTGTCTGTTGGGGGAGTGGTCGGTGCTTTGTATCCATCTACTATTGCTCTCCAGATAATAAATCCTTGTGCATGTAAGATGGTATTCATTTGTATACTCTAGAATACATAATTATGACCATCAAATATTGGTGCTCCAATCTTAGTGTATTCCATGATCTCCTTCCAGTGGTTAGACTACTTATTGAAGCACCTAATCTGATACCAATTGTTGGAATATTGGGGGTGGTGAATCAGTATGAGCACTTTTTATCACTTTTGACCATAGTATATCAAATTCAATTTAATAAATTATATATCATCAATATATCAATCAATAATATATCATCAATGTGTCATGAGCACATAAACATAAGAAGCATCACATCACATCAAATACACATTACACCAGAATTTACATGGAAACTCAAATGGGAGAAAACCATGAAATGCTTTCTTATATATCAAAGATTACATTCATTGGAAGCACCAACTTCCCGATTCTTCGGATGCAACTGGAAGGAGGGTATGAACTCCTATTTACATGCTCCAACCTAAGGAAGCTACAACTCCTTAAATTCTTTGGCTCCAACTAGAAGGAGGCTACAACCCCCTGATTCGCAAGCTCCAACCTGAAGGAAGCTCCAATTCCTGAGTTCTCTAACACCAACTGGAAGGAGGCTACAACCCTCTTTCCTTGCCTCATCCTGCTACCCTGATATATAAAAGGAGACCAATTGTCACTACCATTGTCACTATCACTGTCAGTGTCACAATCTTTGTCACTGCCACTATCACTGCCTCTGTCACATCAACTTGTAACCTTTCAATCTACCATTGTATCTGACTTGTCACTATCATTGTACCA
Organism: Picea engelmannii; assembly: GCA_009831015.1. Classification (NCBI taxonomy): domain Eukaryota; kingdom Viridiplantae; phylum Streptophyta; class Pinopsida; order Pinales; family Pinaceae; genus Picea; species Picea engelmannii. The sequence continues at coordinate 26,984 of ML777257.1, forward strand.
TCAAACTATAGCTATCATTGTATCATCAACATTCTATACCAAAACCTGTTCCATACCATGCATCAATTGTGTACCAACATATGTGCATCAATCATGAACAATAATATATACCATCTACAACATCAATGATAAGTAGCCAATCATGTACCATATGTAAAACATGAATACAACATGTACCATATACCATATCATCAATTAAGTATAGACATATACCATATTATCAATGAAGAACCAATGCATTTTCCTCACCATACATCAAGTTTATACATCAACAATGAACAATCATCTCAAAGATATGAACCATGCCATATGTTGAACCAGATGTACCAGAATACCTTACTCAATCATGTAGCCAATATGTACCTCAATCATTGGTCAAACCCTTATCAATATGCCAAGTATGCCTCAAGTATACACCACATCATAATCAAGCATAACCTTCACAACAAGAAGAAAAACATACTAGTACCTTTGTAGCTAACCTGAAACACTGAAATGTTGACCTGTAAGTTATATTTTGTCTTCAAGGACCCAGTACTAGAATTTCCCCCAAACTTTTCTTGTCCTCATGGGACTAGGACATCCTGCCTCGCGAGACCTTGCATGAATGGTATACTGCAACCCATGGGGATGCCTCATGGGACACTAGTGGTATAAACCATGGGGGCCAACCAAAATAGGTTTTCCTCAACAAACTTCACTCTCTATGGCAACCCCAAAACTCCCACACTCCTCTCTTATCACTATCTCATATTTCACCAAATAGATCACTTGTTCACTATAATATGTTCAATAGAATAAGTGAGTGAATGTACTTGTGAATGAATCCTTGAGGTGTTTTTATAATTTTGATAGGCAACCTCTTTCCTTAAACTTAGGGCTTCTATAGTTTTATTGTTACAACCAATTTACCCTTTCATTAAAGACATGCAACCAACTAGGGGCTTCTTGACCATTCTTCAGGGCTTCCAACTTCACAAGGCCATAACTCCTCAACCATAATGAACTACATGATGTACCACATATCAATAGAAATTTCATGATGAAGAATATCCATATATGAGTGTATTACATGCATCTATACTCTCCTATATGTCCATATTCCTCACTCAATGTCCAGTACCAAAATCAATCCATCAAGGCTTCTTCACGGGTTGACATCAATGAAAATCAATCTTTCAACAATATCCTTTTGTATTCTCATTTCATAAGCTATAATAATTCCATGTAACTCGTCCATGCTCAATGTAGGAAGATCTGACATTTCATCTAGTGCTGAAATCTTAGGATCAAATCTCGTTGGAAGGGACCTTAGTACCTTTTGAACAATTACCAATTCTTTAATTTATTCTCCTAAGCCTTTAATAACATTCACTATTTCATCAATGTCTGGAAAATAAGCTACAATATCTTCATCTTCCTTCATTTTGAGTTGTTCAAATTGACCTCTATAAGTTTGAAGCTTGGCCCCTTTGACTTTGGAATCTCCTTCATAAACATTTTGAAGTTTGTACCAAATATCCTTTGCAGAGTCACAATGCATAACCTTGACAAATATTGAACTAGCATATGTTTCCTTCTAATTTTTTTCAGAAAGTTTCTTTCCATATTTATCCATTGGGGGAGTGGCAGGTGCCTTGTATACATATACTACTAACTACCAGAATCAAATCCATCTGCATACAAAAAAAAATTCATCCTTCTATTCCAGAAGGCACAATTATGACCATCAAACATTGATGTTCCATTCTTAGTGCTCCATGATCTACCTTCTAGTGGTTATACTGATTATGAAGGACCCACTATGATACCAATTATTGGAATATTCACCAATACTAGGGGGGTGAATCAGTATCGATCACTTTTACCACTTCTTATCACAACATGTAAACATTAAATTATCAACAATTTGTCAATTATGCATTCAAGATATCATAAAAAAACAACCATAGATACACAGTACATAATAATTTTACATGGAAACCCAAACAAGAGAAAACCAGGGATTGATTTCTTATATATATCATAAGATTACATTCATAGGAAGCACCAATTTCCAAAATTCTTCAGCACCAACTGGAAGGAGACACCAACCGCTTAATTTAAAGGCTCCAACCCAAAGGAATCTACAACTAGCTAGATTTTCTATTTCCAACTGGAAGGAGGATCCAACCTAAAGGAAGCTTTGACTCCCTATATTCTCCATCACCAACTGGAAGGAGGATCCAACCCTTCCCCTTCCTTCCTCCCTGAAATATAAATGGAGACTCAACTTGTCATTGTTACTGTCACTAATCAAAACATGTCACTTTACTGTCACTGATCAAAACATGTCACTATTACTGTCACTAATCAAAACATGTCATTGTTACTGTCACTGATACTGATACACCATCATCATCAAAACCATATCCATTCACATAGATTATATGCCAATATCACCAAGAACATCTCTCAAAACATATTCCCAACATCACCAAGATATTCCTCAAACCATGTGCGAAAGTTATGCCTCAAGCAAGTGCCATAACATCCATGATAAACCATAAACCATGTACCAAAGATATACCTCAAATCATATGCCCCAAATCACCAACATATGTCTCTAGCCATGTGCCAAAGACTCTCCAAGATATGCCTCAAAACATATAACATAACATCAAGATGCAAACCTCAAGACATATAGAAAACCATACCTTTTATCATGTAAGAACCTGATGCATAAGATCCCAAACCAAGAGACTTTCCTCAACTTTAGCATCAAGAAGATAACATCTTCAACAATCATTCCTTCAGCCTCGCTGAATAAATTTGGGCAACTAGAAGTGCCTCTCTTGAAAAGTGTTGTGCAGCTTGTGGGGTCCTCGCGAGATGCCCTATACCTGACACGCAAGGGTCTTCTCAAATAGGGTTTCTATAAACCCTTCTCCCATCTGCGGTTCTGAAACTTGCCTCCTTCTCACTCCTTCACTACTTCAGTTTCACTAAGAGATCACATACTTTCTTCCATGTTTGATCAAATGAGAGGCATTTGATGTGTATTTATACTTTTTCAAGTACCTCCTTTACTTGACTTTAGGTATGACCTGTAACTTCTTGTTTGCAACAACTTTTTTCCTTTAATTAATTTTGGGGATGACTTGTAACTTCTTATCCTTAGATTTGGGGCTTCTTTACCATACTTTGTGGCTTCATATTTAAGAGGACATAACTTGTCAACCGTGAGGAACCACATGGTGTACCACCTAACGTTGGAAATGACACGACGAGGATTATGCATATATGAGGGTTTCTCATGTATTTGCAATATCCTTCATCCTATTTTTCCTCAAACAGCTTCAAGGTTCATGACCACACCTCTGGGGCTTCTTAACCATTTAACCTCTTAACCATATTTCCAAGGATTCTTGTAGACTTATTCAAAGCATCTTCTCATGAGTTCCATGCTTAAAGTTGGGCCATAAGGGGACCACTTTGGAGACTTATTCAAATAAACCCATCACTTCTAGAGTCTTCTAGAATTCTTCTAAGGTTGACATAAATGACAACCACTTTTTCAAAAAAAAATTCCTCGCCTCATTTAGTAAAATATTCTGGGGACCAAAATCCTCCCTAAATATATAGGTATAATCTAGAGTGGATCATTATATAATTTTGTATCTATCTTGGTACTTTCTGGGTGGAAACGTTGGAAGAATTGGCTTTCAGGGCCCATTTTAGGGGCAGGTCCATCTTTGTGATTTGTGGTCCAAAACCTTCCAATGTCATTTTGAGGCATCAAATGGCATTTTTTGGGGTCAAATATTTTTGAGAATAGGTCCCAACCCCTTGAAGTTACTCTGCACACCTAGATATTTCGAATGGTGTAAAAATCACCACAATCAAAGTTCATAAGTGGAATTTATGTACCTGGTAAGTTGACCTACCCTGTTGACCACTATGGTATCGAGTGGATACCATGTCATCCCCCATTACTCACAGATGTGGGTCTAGTCACATGTGAACTTTCAAGAAGATTCTAGAGGGTCCAAAACCCTAACACTAATTGAGGGTTGAGGCATGCAAAAATTCTAACCCTAACCCTAGAAAAATATCATGCTATGATAAATACTAGGCTACTAAGTAGAAGGGATTCCATTCTATTTTTATTGCTATTGTTGCATAGTTAAGAAGAGAATATAGGAGTGGGATATTAGAGCATATAGAGGAGGGAGAAGATTATGTAGCATAAATTTAGGCCACAATGTCCATGGTAACTCCACAATGAGTGCACCTTTCTTTGTATTTGCATTTCTTAATTGAGAAAAAAAGAGAGAAGACCACAGGCCTCACCTTATACTAGGTTTTCTCCCATATTGGGTTTCCCAAGTCACATATTGTCTTTATTTTTGTGGATGGTGTTTTCATTTGCTTGTTCTTTCATTTTTATTTTTAGTTATTTCCATAAATTTGAGCACTAAGCTAGTAATAATAAATTTGATATCTAAGGTAATAAACCACATGAAAAAAGATTTTTCATAATATTGTAATATATGTTGTGATGAACTATTCCAATGGAATATTCACAACAATTTACAAATCACCTCTAACGACTCTTTCATCAAGAGTTTTTTTTTGACAAGGAAATGATGGAACTTTTGGTTTGGGTGAATTACACTAATCATGAAATTAGAGAGAAACGGGTGTACAACCTTTCAATGAAGTGGTTTCCATGGTGCAACCTCTTATTGAATAGTTATAAATTCCTCAAACTAGCAATGATCATGTTAAATCTCCTCCCCTTTTTGACTCACAAGGGATTGAAGGGATGTGAACTCCTAGGGAAATGCTGTAACACCCTGTTTCCCCCAGTTTGTAAAAATAACTGGACTGGCCAAGAACTATGGCAAGCTCATAAATGTGAATATGTGATGTAAATGGACCTTGAGGAAAAGGTCAATGAATGTGAATAACATTATGAATTTTATTGCAGGACTGCTGAGAGGGGACGTGCAGAAAAAGAGAGCATGATGGCGGTGGAAGGCACCTGGAAAGGTGGCGTTAACTTCCACCGAGAATTAATACCGTATTTGGACTCCACTGGCCCAGAGAACCAAAAGCGGCTCGCTGGCCCCAAATTAAATGTCTCACAGGCTGGTAGGTAGATGGCTTAATGAGGGATGGGAGGTGAACCACCTGTCCGTAGAGCCATCAGGCCTGACCAGCGCGAGGGTAATCGCGCCACACGCAACCTCGCAAGAGGATAAGGCGTAGGGTAGAAGCGATTGGGGGGGCAGACGGGAAGGGAGAACTCTGGCGATATGCAGAGTGAGTGATAGCAGAGAGGAAGGATTGCAACCTTCACTCCTGGTCACTGGAAAACAGAGACGCAGTCTCACAACATTGTGGTCTCAGCTCGGGGGTGGCTAGTGGTAAATCCGCTAGGAGTCACTGAGCCTACGGTTGGGTGGAAACGAGCACCCCTCTCAGCAGTTGCTTAACCCCTGGTGTTATTTCTGATAAGTGTTTTTCCTTCGGCATCTTGAAATATATGTATTCTGATAATTATGCTCATAAGCTATGAAACTGTGAATGATTTCATTATAAGAATGTTTGTATGGTGTTTTGATCAGTACTAGTAGTTGTATATTTGTATGAAAAGACTACGTATGGATTATGTCCTCATGAATTTCAATTTATATGCTTACCGACCTAATTCAGACTGCATGTCTGATTCATGGGAGAAAGGTGCCCGTATATGCCTCAGATAGCACCCTAGGTAAACCTCCCCATAGAGATACCCTCCTTGAAAATTCCATCAAGAACCGGGAAGGCGGTGGTGAAGGCATAAGGCCTTAGTAACCCTGCATGAGGAGGAACGATCCTCTTGAAAACCGAGATGACAACATAAGGATGAAGTAATGAATTGATGGATGAGATCCCGTCGGGAGATCTGTGGTCACTCACGACCGTCAGATCGAAGGAAGAAGATGGAGTGTTAAGTACTTTACCCTGATAGGTATTAATCAATGGACGAGATTTCATCAGGGAATCTGCGGTCACCCATGACCGTTAGATTAGTAGGAGAAAGTAGGGCGTTAAATGCCTTACCACTTTGTTTTCCTGTGTCTTCGTGGGTAGTGAAGAGTTTAGGACCGTAGATCCCCAAGGTTCATGAGAGTATCTGGACCGTGGATCTTTTCCACGCCCAGGGAGTCATGGAAGAATGCATGGGTAGGAACCATTATGAGCCATCAGATCTCGGCTGAAAAACCCGACAGTTGTTGGATCTGTCAGGAGTTACTCGGGGGTTAAGACTCCAGTGTATAGGGGCTTTCCATTGTGGAAATCCCGAGATGGATCTGGACCGTCCGTCTAACGGAGGCCACGTGTCAAGAGATCACCCATTTCGGGAAACCGGGAGTCGGTAAATCGGGAGTCCTGTTGACAAGAGATCGAGGCTTTCCATTGTGGAAATCCTGGGATGGATCTGGACCGTCCATCTAACAGAGGCCACGTGTCAAGAGATCACCCATTTCTGGAAACCAGGAGTCGTGAAATCAGGAGTTCTGTTGATAAGAGATCGGGGCTTTCCATTGTGGAAATCCCAGGATGGATCTGGACCGTCCATCTAACGGAGGCCACATGTCAAGAGATCACCCATTTCGGGAAACCAGGAGTCGGGAAATCAGGAGTCCTGTTGACAAGAGATCAGGGCTTTCCATTGTGGAAATCCTGGGATAGATCTAGACCATCCGATTGATGGAGGCCACACGTCATGAGATCTCCCATTTCGGGAAATCGGGAATCGCGAGATCGGGAGTCCTGGGGACAAGGGGTTGGGACTTTCCTGGGTGGAAACCCCAGAGCAGTTGTGGACCGTCCGATTTAAGGAGGTGACGTGTTGAGAGATTACCCATTTCAGGAAATCGGGGATCGGGGATTCTGGAGTTCCGCTGACGAAAACTCGGGCTCTTGCCTTGAAAAATCCCGATCCATAATGTCAAGTTAATAGCATGTGGCTAAGTCCCGATGGACGAACAAGATTCTTTCGGGAAATCTCAGGGTCCGTAATGACCGTCCGATGTGAGGAAGAGATGTCAATTTTACATTGGGGTGCGAACGCGCATTAGGGTAAGTAGCGAGAAGATCTGGATGGCCAGCGTCCGCCCGCCCAGATCTACAACTGAGTATGCATTCCAGAGCCCCCATTGGCCGATCGCTAGCCCTGTCGGGGTTCGGCGGTTGCCAAGTCAAACGACTCGACATCACTATAGCACCGAGGCGTGAAATATGAAAGAGGTACTGCGTTCATTTGAACTGTGATCGTGACCCATGATCACATGGGAACGGAGAGAGAGAGAAAGAGCTAGTTTACGCTGGGCCTCCACAGATATCTAGGGGTTCTAATTCAACAGAAGACCAAAAAAATATGATTTAGGTAGTGGGTATGTGACAAAGTGGTATCAGAGCATGGTTACAACACTTGGCCTGCTTGGGCTCAGGCACGAGCCACATAAGGAGACACTGTCATCTGCGTTTTTCCCTTAAGAAGAAGGATTGCAAGATGAAACTATAATCTGGGACATGAACTTCGTTGTCCTATTTTAGTGTTAAGATGGCTGATAGATAATGATTAAGACCCAAATGAAAAACCCCTGTTATATGGGTATACATGTGAAAATATGAATTTATGCGCAGGTTATAAAAATGTATTTAACTCTTGACTAATAACCAGCGTTTGTATTTTCACCCAAGCGGACGATCAGCCGCAGGAATTTACAAACACAAAAAATGGTGACTCACCAAGAGGTGGGAGAAGGCTCCCACAACCGAGATGAAGAGTCTGACGAAAGAAGAGCAATAGGAACCCCTCCAGATCTAGCTGAGACTGTGAGGAGTCTCATGGTTGAATTGCAAAGTTGCAAGGCCAACAATGAAAGGATGATGAAAAAACAAGAAAAGCAAACTGAAATTAATGCAGTTTTACTGCAGATCTTATCTGACCTACAGCAACAAATGCAGCATGAACCCGAGATGTAGAAACATGGTCGTATCAGTGGCCATACTGAGAGAAGAACCTCAAGAAAGATCCACCCCAGAGGTAAAGGACCAGTGCCAGACGATTTCTCGGAGAAGGAAGCTGGCGATTCAGAAGGCTCTTCCAGCAGCAGGACCAGTTCCTATTTTCGAAGAAAACAGAAGAAGCAAAAGACTTCCAAGAGTCATAAATTTGAGGAATTCAGAAAGGCCAAACCTCCCTCCTTCTACGGTGAGATAAAGAAGGGAGAGGAAGCCGAGGCTTGGCTACTTGGACTGAAGAAATATTTCAGAGTCCATGATTTTTCAGAAAATTTGAAGGCCTGAGTGGCCACTTTCAATCTGAACGGAAAAGCTTCCATCTGGTGGGAAGATCTTAAGAACATGAAAGGGGTCCGCGAGGAGGACCTGTCTTGGAAACGGTTTGAGAAGTACTTCCGGAAGAAGTATTTGTCGGAAAAATATTTCGACGAGAAGGCTAAAGAATTTCATGAACTAAAACTGGGGCAACTCACTATAGAGGAATATGTCAACAAATTCCTCGACTTATTGAGATATGTACCCTACATCAAAGTAGAGAAGGCGAAGGTGCAACGCTTCATCAGTGGGCTACCCAAGGAATACCGGAACCGAATCAAATTCGACGAGCCAAAGACCTTAGAAGACACTATTCAAAAAGCAACATATTGTCATGAACAATATGGGCATCGGGCAGAGTCTCGTGGAGACTGGAAACATAAGAGTGGTTTGAGATTTCAGAAAAAGGGGATCAAATCCTCAGGATTTAAAAACTACAAGAAGAACCCCAGAATGAACTTTCCAGCCCGGAGTGTACTCCAGCAGAACTTTCCCTCAGTGGACGGAAATAAAACTTCTAGACCTATGCCAGTGAAGACTGATAACCCAAAGAGAGAACCTCTAAAATGCTAGGGTTGCAGAGAAGAGCATCTCCTGAGAGTCTGTCCACACCGACAATAGAACAGTCGGAAAGTTTATAACATTTAGGAAGCTACCACAGTCAATGATGTGGCAAGGAGTGTGCCGCAGATTGATGCAGCCTTGATAATAACCAAGTTGACCACCAAGCTTCAGTGGTGGAAATAGAAGGTATGATTTTCAACCATCTAGTGTCTGTTTTGATTGACCCTGGCTCAAATTTGAGTTATATAGCCCCTAGAGCTGTTGAAAGGTGTAAGTTACAGCCACGAAAACAAACCAAGCCATGGTTGGTATAGTTAGCCACTGGCACCAAAAGAAAGGTAGTAGAGGTCATACCAGCCTGCCAATTAATGTTGGGTGAATTCCCCACCCAAGCAACCCTTAACGTATTACCCCTGGGATCATACGATCTGTTGATTGGTATGGACTGGCTGGCCGCCCATAAAGCCAAACTGGACTATTACCATAAAACCTTAGAATGTGTGAGCAAAGAAGGAAAAAGGATAACCCTCCAAGGGATCCGAAAACCTGTCTCGGTGAGGCAAATATCAGCCCTGCAAATGAGGAAGTATTGCCGAAAGGGATGTCCCCTATATGTAATGCAGGTGTTGAAAACAATCGAAGGTGATAAACCAATCCCTGAGGATCACCCTATCCTGAGAGAATACAGAGATGTGTTTTCGGAAGAGGTACCGGGTTTACCTCCGAGAAGAGACATTGACTTCTCGATAGAGCTCGCACCAGGAGTGGTGCCGGTGTCTAGGACACCCTACCGGATGAGCACACCTGAGTTAGTTGAACTCAAATTACAATTGAAATAAATGATGGATAAGGGTTATATTCGATCCAGCGTGTCCCCATGGAGAGCACCAGTCTTGTTTTTGAAAAATAAGGATGGCACCCTTAGACTGTGTATAGATTATAGACAACTCTATAAAGTAACCATAAAGAACAAGTACCCCTTGCCCAGGATCGATGATCTATTCGATCAGTTGGGAGGTGCGTCTATTTTCTCAAAGATTGACTTGAGGTCGGGGTACCATCAAGTCTGAATTAAGGGTGAAGACATCCATAAAACCTCTTTCCGGACACGGTATGGTCACTATGATTTTGTGGTAGTGCCATTTGGGTTAACCAATGCCCCTGCCACTTTCATGTGCATAATGAACAATATACTTAGTAAATGTTTAGATAAATTTGTACTAGTTTTTATTGATGACATATTAATCTACTCTAAGAATAGAGAAGAACATGAAGAGCATCTTAGACTTGTGATGCAAGTGCTAAGAGAGCATCAACTCTATGCTAAATTCAGCAAATGTGACTTCCTTCAGAAGCAAATACATTACTTGGGACATGTTCTGTCCGAGGAAGGGGTAGTAGTAGATCCTGACAAGATCAGGTCTATCATGGAATGGCCTACCCCAAAGGATGTTTCAGACAT
>ML777257.1:47542-61733 GCA_009831015.1 Picea engelmannii
TAATATGTCGTTAGGTAAAAGTGTGTTTCTTTAGTATGCATTAGTATGCATTTGTAGTTAGGCAATCCGACGGTCACGATATGTTCCCGACATAGAGTGATCCGACGGTTCATACTCTCCTCGATCTTAACGGCCATTGATTCATGGATTAACACTTGATTGGTCCATGATCTCTATTTAAAGAGCATGGAGGGTCATTTGCCGATGATCGATTGTGAGAAACTCTCTTGTAAAATCTCTTTGTAATCTTTTTCTTTGCATTAATAAACTACTCCAAGTGGCCGCGTTGGCTGGGGCCGTGGATGTTTCCCCGTAGGGGTTTTACCACGTGAAAACATCGATGCGTTGATCTTTGATCTAGTTATGTGAGTGGTTACTGAAGGTTTTCATCCTCTGTTGGAATACCTGTGTTGTTGAACACCATGATCACATGGGAACAGAGAGAGAGAGAGAGAGAGAGAGAGAAAGAGCCAGTTTACGCTGGGCCTCCACGGATATCTAGGGGTTCTGATTCGGCAGAAGACCAGAAAAATACGATTTAGGTAGTGGGTATGTGACAAATGCCATAGTAAAGTGGTGAAGAGCACTAGAATACAAGTCATCATCCTTAACTAAAGTGATCAAATTACACCAAATAAATCTTAATTGAATTTAGGTGGATGAATGCAACATCCCTATTTTTAATCCCTGGTTTGGCTATGTATAATGTAAATATGATGTATGGTCGTGGGCCAAGCGATGTAATATGTGTAAATGTGTTGAACCTACACAAAATAGATCTAGCTAGAAAATACTACACACATTTGCAGAGAGAAATTGATGCAGGAGCATCATCAGCAAATCCACATGGGATGACAGCACAACGCCTAGCACGCCTTTTGAGTAAAATTTTAAATTTTGAAAGATGGTGTATCTCAGAGAAATTATGAGTAAATGATGGATCAGAGAAGTTTAAATGGTCGGAGGTTGAATGATCACGTCAAACTAGCAGAGATCATATCGTCCTTGAGTTATTTGATTTTGGCATGGATCTGAACATTCGCCTTAAATTGTCTGTCACAAATGTTTATTGTAATAGGAATAAGTAGTTGTAAGCTTTTATTTCGATCAGATAGGTAGTTGGAGGGAACCCTAGAGGACCTCTTGTATAAGAAAATGCATTGTATGCTTGAATAGGGTTGGCTGCTGATTAGTAGGAGATAGTTGTTACCGAATGTAAGTTGTTTTTATCAGAGCTGTAGCCATTTACACTTGAATGAATATAACAGAGAGATATTAACCCAACGCATGGTGTTGCTACTGTTTATAGTTTCCATGTTATTTTATGTTTTCATGAATGGATGAGTATGTTATTGAGTATATGAAACTGTGAAATATTTGGATAAGTTTCAATTGTTTCTCTTCATTGAGTTCATGCAAGGTGTGCATACAGTCAACAAGGAGTGAGTTGACAGAGTCTGTTTCGACTTAGAAGCTCAGAAGAGATAGCGTGAAACTTCCATTTGCAAGGAGTGAAAAGGGACTGCTGCAAGGTGTGCAAAGTCACCCGCAAGAAGCTAAGTCTTGCGTAAGAATCTGTTGCAAGGAGTTCACAGTTTCAAAATTCGATTAGGCGTTGAAGTATCCCTCTAAGGAGTCAAAGGCTTCAAGAAACAAATCTCAATAGAGATAGTGGGGAGAAATCTTCAAAGGGAGTGAAGCTCTGAAGGTTTATCGAGTTATCGACCAAGATCCATATAGGAGGAAGCAGAATCGTTCTAGATCGTTGGATCTAGGAAAAGTGCGCAAGCTTTAAGTCTCATTGTGCACACAGTAGCAAGGATTCACCAAAGTATTGAAGAGTTTAGGGACCGTCCATCATCCAAAGGGACAAGTGGCGTAATATCTTCAAATTCGGGTGAAAAATACTCCGGGAGAAAACAAGTGTGGAGGATTTGAAACTCCCGAAGCCCGAAGAGCCGAAGCGATTTGCAACCATCGATCTGTGGGGGACACACATCGACAATTCGTCGAATTCGGGTGAAAGCGCTCCGGGAGAAAGTGAGTGTGGAGGAGTTGAAACTCCCGAATATCGAAGAGACGAAATGATTTGAAGTCATCGATCGGTGGGGAATCATTGCGGAGTGCAGAGGTAAAATTAGTAGACATGCTAGTCCATAGCCTGCAATTCACCCACGTCGTTGATCTTGTCGACACGGGGGATCAACGACCACGATTAGATAGAGTTGGGAGAGTACTTTTCTTATTGCGGAGATTGATTCCTCCAATAAATATCGAGTGCGTTGGTGCCCCACAATCAATGTGAACCTTAAATCGATGAACAAATCGTCAATGACCAGATCATGACCATGACAACCTAAAGGGCGATGAAAGACGATCAGACCGGAGTGAGGCGGGTACCATATGACCTGTGCCTCGGTGATAACAGGGCCTATGCTTGATTGAGATTGAGACCAGTAAGGTGTCGAGGAGATAATCCATCTCAAGGATATTAATATCCTTTATCGGGAGGTCACGTAGCCCCGGGGGAGAGTAGGGTGGTCTGCGTCAGAAATTGATAAAGAATAAAAAGGAGATAAAGAATGGAAGAATTCTAATTAACCATTTAGAATAATGAATAATTTACACATGATATACTCTATATAAATCAATGAGTGTGCACCGGAGGAGAACTAATGAGCCATAGTGGTGGTCTAGAGTGATCTAGACACACACCAACAGTTACAGGAGTGAACTTCCACCTAGTCTAGTCTCGCAGGAAGTTACGGGAGAGAACTACCACCTAGTTGAGTTAACTAGTCAACTAGTCTTCATTTAAGTGACTGAACAGAGAGTAGTGAGGATTAGATCAAAGAATCAAGGGTAATGCACCAGTCTGGTGATGATCCCAAGGAAAGTATGCATTAGCTAGTGATGATACCAATGTTGCATGGTGACAAAACCAATGCAGCATCTAAAATCAACTCAACTAATCAAACTGAAGTGTCAACTAAAAGAGAATATTTTCTAGGTGGAATATTCTCCCCTAAAATATAGGAGATTGGATAATGAGTAATTATGACTAATAAAAAAGGAAAAACCTTAGGAAAAATAAATCCTAGGTGTGTGTGAAGTAACTCCAACATCCCCCCTGAACATCACTATGGTGAAAATAAATAATGGGTCCCGACAATGAGGCCATGTTAGGTACCCAAATACAAAATATACACTTAAATAAAGTGTGAAAAGAGGGAAAAACTCATGGGAAACCCCCCCCCGCAAGGTACAATGTATGTAAAAAGAATAACTACAGTTGCTAGGAAACTGTGTCCTTCACTCCAAGACGACTTCACAGAGAATGAAACTTCTACTCAGTGAAGGTCCTGGTGAAGATGTCTGTCATTTGTTCTGCTAAAGGAAAGAACTGTAAGTCGACGATCCCCTCGTGTACTAAGTCTTGAATGTAGTGCATGTGGATCTTGATGTTCTTTGTTTGCTGCCTCTGAATTATATCTCTACAAAACTTTCGAGTGCTCTACTTGTCACACTAGATGACGATCGACCGATGAAACTGAATGCCCATCTTAGTGAGAAAATGTTGTAGCCACATAGCCTGGATGGTTATGTTAACTACCCCTATGTACTCTGCCTCAGCTAAAGATAGATAAATGACAACTTGCTTCTTTCTTGACCAACAAATATGCCTGAAACCAAGACTGAGTGAGTAACCAGATGTGGACTTGCGATCATTGATATCGCCAACCTAGTCAGAATCAGTAAAACCGATGAGATATAATATTTTTCTGTTGCATAATGAATCCCAACGATGATGGTTCCCTATACGTATCGAAAGATACGCTTTGTAGCCTTCCAATGTATCTCATGCGGCTTTTGCATGAACCTAGAAACTACGCCAACTGCATATGAGAGGTATGATCTGGAGTGTGTGAGATACAACAAGCTCCCCACTAGTTTTCTGTACAGTTTGATGTCAACTAGTGGAGTCTCCCCGCCATCCTCAAGTTTGACTCCTGATAGGAAAGGATTCAGAGCAGACTTATAGTTTGTCATGTGAAATCTCTCAAGGAGATCTCCTGCATACTTGGCCTGAGACAGTTTGATTCTTGATGCATCCTGACTAATCTTGAGTCCAAGGAAGAAGTGTAGTGGACCCATTTCTGTCATCAAAAACCTGTCATGTAGAATCCTCTTGACTGCAACAATCGCTGAAGTCGAGCGACTGGTGATCAACAAATCATCAACGTATAAAACTAAGAGTAGAATTGAATCAGTCATTCTGAGCATGTATACATTCAGGTCTGATTTACAACGTACAAAGTTTTATGACAACAGGTAGGATTCCATCTTGGCATACCATGCCCTCGGAGCCTGCTTGAGGCCATAAAGGGACTTCTTCAGTCGACAGACCAAAGATGAGTTCTGCATAAATCCCTGGGGTTGTTCCATGTAGATCTCCTTAGAGAGATCACCATGAAGAAATGCATTCTTCACGTCCATGTGATGCACTTCCCATCCCTTGGCTTCCACAATGGAAAGTGTCAATCGTATGGAATCCATATTCGCTACTGGAGCGAAGGTCTCATCATAGTCAATACCATGAACCTGCTGAAAGCGTTTGGAAACAATCTTGGATTTGTATATGCTAATATGTCCATCTACAGCGCTCTTGGTCCTGTAGACCCATATGCATTTGACAAGTTTCCTCCCAGAAGGAAGGGGAACCAGATCCCAAGTCTGGTTCTCGAGGAGGGAGTTGTACTCCTCCTGCATGATGGATTCCCAAAAGGGATTTCTAGTAGCCTCGCCATAAGACTGTGGATTTGAAGACTGAACCAAGAAAATATGTTTGGAGGGAAATGGTTCAGTGGAAGTGAGTGCAACAGGAGGATCCTCGAAATCAGATAAAGTCCTCCTAGTATCGGCTAGATCACCAATGAGATCCCCTGCATCCTCAAGAGTAGTTTGTGCCCACTTGGGCCTCTTCTCTAGCTTTGCAACTGCATCTAGATGCTCTGAATCTACATCTGACTGTACTGACTCTGAATCTGAATCATATGAGTCCTCTGAATCAGAACTCTCATCTAAATAAGACTCGACATGTGCATTCTCATCATCTCAGACAGGTGGAAGAATGAAGGTGTTTTCATGCGGCTGTTGAGGTACATGCGAGACACTTTCCTCGAATTGGAGACTTCACTCAATGATGAGTTGGTTTGAGGAAAGGTCAATAATTTTATATCCCTTCACACTATCATGGTATCCAATAAAAATGCACTCAGTGATCTATGGATCAAGTGCCTTCCTCTTTTTAGAGGGAATCCGGGCTCATGCACGTTAACCAAAAATTCCACTTCTGGTTTGATGCTGCTCCAAGCCTCGTAGGGGGTCTTATCCTTGATATATCTATGGGGAGATATGTTTTGGATGTATGTTGCACAATTAAGTGCTTCGTCCCATAGTCTCTTTGGTAGTGACATTACATGCAACATGCAAGATGTCGTCTCCTTTAGAGATATGTTTTTCCTCTCAACAACTTCGTTTTGTTGTGGATTATAGGGAACTGTAAGTTGCAATTGAATCCCTGCCTCATGGAAAATATTATAGATATCATGATTTACACACTCTCCCCCATTATCATTTCGGAGGACTTTGATCTTCTTTCCAGACTGTGTCTCAACTAAGGCTTTGAAATCTTTGAGGTGTTGAAAGCCCTCAGATTTTTGTTTGAGAAAGTAGATCCATGTAAAACGTGAGAAATCATAAAAAAAAAATCAGAACAAACCTCTCTTTGTTCATGGATGGATGCGGAAAAGGACCCATAAGGTCACTTTGATCAGATATAAAGGTGCGGAAGATCGCTGAGAATTTCCTTTGTCGAATTTCTCTTGAGGGTGTTTTCCAAGAACACATCACTCACATACTCCCTTGGAGAAATGGATGTATGGTAGACCATCAACCAATCTTTTCTTGCTAATCTGTTGCATGTATTTTAAATTCAAATATCCAAACCTTTCATTCCATATCCTACTACTTTCATCAACATGAGTAAGCAGTAAAGAAGAATCAGGTTCAATGAATTCAGAAAATGTATACAATCTATACTAATGATTTGTTGATGATTGCAGCTACGTGAGACATTCTCCAGCTTACAAACCTTAGAGAAAGACCTTGAGAGGGGTGTGTGGTTACTATCTGAGACAGATATGGAACGTAGAGATGGCCTCCTCCTTATAGAGAGTTGAGAAGAACTCCATATGATTATCCTGTGTAACGCAGTGAGAAAGGAGATCTGTAGAGTTGGACGTGCCTATGGATGAGCACAAGGTGAACATGTGAAATACCAAAGTGTTGGGTGCATTTCCATGATAACATAAATGAAGATGATGTATTAGCCTCCTCTGAGTATAGAGTTGATGAGAAACTCCATATGACGCCCCTGTGTAATGCAGTTGGAAAGAAGATGTGTTGAGTGGACCTGCCTGTTGATGAGCACAAGTGAACGTGATCCTAGTGGTTGAGCACTAGAAGTGGTTCTTCTGTGTAATGCAGTGAGCCAGAGATATGGAAATCCATATGGATGTGTCCCTAGTGGATGAGAACTAGTGGGTGTATGAGATCCATTGCTATATTTTCCAAGAGTCAGACCTGCCTGTAACCCTAATTGTAATGTAAAGGGTACATGTCGACCCCACCTTAATGTAATTGCTAATTAATGTAAAATATAATTAATCTGGTCAATATTAATTATATTATGAGATAGAGAGGTCGGCCCTGTTTTTCCAATAGACACTTATGTTGACAGGTTCAGTTTAGTATAAGTAAAGGTAAATTCTCCATTAAAGAATTATATCTTTTGTGTGAGTCTGGAAATTTTAGCAAGTACATCTTCTTAGGAAAAGTGCACACCTCTCTTGGGAGCTACTCTTCTAGTGTTTGTAAGCACCCTTTTGTATGTTATGTTTTCTTGGTGATGAAGGTCTTTCTCTTGAAGAATATAGCAAAGGATTGGTTGGGTTTTCTTCCCTTGTTGAGAAGGGTTTCCCAGGATACTTCTTGTGTTCTTGTGCATGGTGTTTCTTCTTGTGATATTGGTTGTTGCAACATTATTGGTTATGGTTAAGTTAAAATCATAAAATGGAATGAACTTCATGCTTAACCTTTCTTATTAAAAAAAATCAACATGATTTATGTCATCGGTAGAAAATCTGGAGTTGGTTTGCATGTCGTATATGTCCACAAAATTTGGTGTGAATATGAATTTATTTCCAGTGTCGAAATTCATCATATGATACACAGAGAGAAGTTTGACAGAAATTTTGGGAATGTCCAACACATTCTTGAAGCTTCTGTTGGTGAGTTCAATCCTTCCTTTTCCGGTGACTTCGACATAAGAGTTGTCCCCCATCAGAATAGGAGGACCTTTCCATAAATCCAATGAAGAATATACTTCTTTTGAGGCGGCCATGTGATGTGATGCTCCTGAATCAATGATCCAAGCATCGAGAGAGGAGTTGATGGAAATCAAGGCATGGCTGGAATTGCCTTTCTTGGAATTCAGATCTTCTGGCTTCTTCTTCTTGGCACCCTCAGGGATGCGCTCTCCAAGGTTGTTTTTCTGAATTATTTGAGACATTAGATCTATTTTATTTTTCATGCATGTATATTTTGGATGGAATCATTTGTGATAGTACATTCATTTCTCCCCTTTTCTTCCCTTTTCCCCTTTGTATCTGAAGGCATCGGTGAAGGGTGTTGTGTACCCTTCCTTCTTCGGATGTGCATGAGTTTTCCATTTATCTTCATCTTTAGATTTATGATATTTGTGGTGACCATCTTGCATAGTGAGTGCATGCACCCTTGGGCCTTTGATTGTGCCCATGTTGATGAGCTTGGTTTGCTCTTGTGTCAGGGATTCGATAAAGTCTTCAAGACTAGAAGGCATCTTCCAGGTGGCTCCAGAGGTGAATCTGACAGAATGGAATCTGGATACGAATACAGATAATTCAGGACCAAGCTTGGAGAGAATGGTGAGAACCATTTGTTTCTCCTCCTTCGATTTATCAACCCCACAAGCTTTGAGTTGTGACAGTAAATCCTTGAATTTTGTAAATAAATCTTGGATATTGTCGAAGATTTTTGGATCCAATGTAAGCAGTTCCACCTCCAGCATGTGCCCCCTCATCTCATCTTGTTTTCCAAAGATCCCTTCCAAGGTAGTCCAGGCTTCATTGGGGGTATTACAGGAAGATATATGAAAAAGGAGATCGGGAGAAATAAGACTACAAATTGTTCCAAGTGCCTCATCCATGCGATTTAAATACTTGGATTTTTCTATGGATAATGTCAGTTATGTATCTGTATTCAAGGTTAACCTATACAAACCTTTGGTTCGGAGATGTATGTCTATTTTATCCTTCCATGCAAAATAGTTTTAAGGTGTAAGAATGAATTCTTTTTGGAAATCCATCTTTTCGTTGTCTTCAATCTTTTGTACCTGCAAAAAAATTTGGTGTATCTTTTGCTTAGCAGTCCATCGGATCTGATACCGTGTAAATGTGTTGAACCTGCATAGAATATATCTAGCTAGAAAATACTACACACATTTGCAGAGATAAATTGAGAAAGAAAAAGAAGGAGAGAAAGACTGGAAGAATTCTCATTAACCGTTTAGAATAATGAATAATTTACATATAATATACTCTGTATAACTCAATGGGTGTGCACTATAGGAGAACCAATGCGCCATAGTGGTGTTCTAGAGTGATCTGGACACACAACAACAGTTATGGGAGGGAACTGCTACCTATTCTAGTCACTTAGGCAGTTACAGGAGTGAACTACCACCTAGCTGAGTTAACTAGTCAACTAGTCTTCAGTTAACTGACTGAATAGAGAGTAGTGAGGAGTAGATCACATAATCAAGGGTAATGCACCAGTATGGAAATGATCCCAAGGCAAGTGTGCATTATATGGTGATGATCCCAATGTTGCATGGTGACAAAACCAATGCAAAATCTAAACTCAACTCAACTAGTCAAATTGAAGTGTTAACTGAAAGAGAATATTATCCAGGTGGAATATTCTCCCCTAAAATATAGGAGACTGAATAATGACTAATTATGACTAATAAACAAGGAAAAACCTTAGGGAAAATAAATCCTAGGTGTGTGTGAAGTAACTCCAACAATGTGTAAACTTTGTATATCAGAAATAATAAATATAATGTATCGTTGGTTGTAGAAAGATATAGACAAAGACATTGGGGATATGTTTCCACAAGAGAGGGGATTTCCAAGGGGGGTATTAATCATGTCTATTAAACTCAAACCATATTTCCAAATTATCTTTACTATGAACCTTCATTTTCCTTTTGATTGTTTCCAAGCCCTAATCATTGAATGCATGTAAGAGGGTTGGTGTGTGAGATCACCTCATAGAGTTATTAAGAGAATGGTCTAAGTAAAAAATATCATGGGAGAAGTGTGAGAGTCAAGTAAATCCTTTTGGGGAAGAGTGAGAGTCAAGAAAGCATGGGGAAAAGAAGGAAATTTGTATTGGAAAATAAGGTAGTTTTTACATGTATATTTTTGGATAGCAAGAGAGTTTTGAGTCTTGAAGCTTTAAGGAAGCCATTGTGGGCATGTATAACATCTTGTTGGGGCTATAATTTCATGGAGAGATAGGTTGTAGGGCTGTGAGTAATATTCTGTTAAAAATATTGTCAAGGTAGCAAGTGATTTGTTGTTGTGAGAATTCTTGTTTCAACTGTATATTCCTGGAGTCCCCAATAAAGAGATTTTATGTCCAACTGGCATTGTAGCCCTAGAAGGAAGTGGGATAGCCTGAGGGACTATTTTCCAAAGAAGCAAATCCCATTCCTTGGGTTTTTTGGGTTGATGGGAAATAGAGATGGTGGATTGGAATGGTTGTAGAAATTAGTTGTTGAGAGGGGACAATAGCTAGCCTTAGGAACTACCGTCTCTTGTGGATTCATAGCCCCATCTCGGGGGTGACTTGTTTTTTAAAACTATAGCAGCAAGTATATGTTTGGGAGGAACATCAATCCGCTACATCGGATTACACATTTTGTTATTAAGATAATTTATTTTATCTACTATGTTTATTTACATTAAATGTCGAGATAAATTGTTGTGCATTTCATTTTGAGTTTAAACCTATTTATTGTTTCCTATTGTGGGTAAAAGATGCATTTACATCTATGTTTCATGTGATTGAATAATGTTGTATAGGTGTAATTTTTTATGAACATGTTTAAATTAATTACATTCATGTTTTTAATTGTTATGGACAGTTGCATGAGTTGGAATGTCATGTTGTGCATTTTTTCACAATTAAAATTGGTATACAGAGTTTTATTTCTTCATTAGCAGTAGTAGTAACATGACTCAACTTGGAGGTTTGGTACATTATAGAGTGGTATTATAGCTTTTGGTTCAACATTATACATGTATGGGCCAAATACCAACATGGATTTAACAAATCCATTGTTGTAGAGCATTGGTTTGTGTCGAATTTGGGGAAAATGGTGAATTTCATAGTGAAATTCCCAAATTTTGGGGGAAGTATTCATGAGTGGGAAAAGGGATTCCAAATTGGTAGTTGCAGGGTCAATTTTGGTCATGGGAAGCTAATTCCAGAGATCCCATGGAAGCCAAAAAATATCAGAATTTTTTTATTGGAAAAAAAAATAATTCAGAACCATTATGGAATTATAAAAAATTATAATTTTTTAGGATTTTTGAAAAAATTATGTATAGATGTTGACATGGACCAGATCAATGACATGGACTGAAAAGGTCCATGGTGGAAAAAGGAAAGGTTCATATAATGGAATTGGATGAACAAACAACTTGCATTTGATTTTGAGATCAACAAATCAGATTCATCCTAGATTTGGTCAAAAAATTCAAAGTTTAGGAGTTCGGCGAAATCTTATGAAGTAGTGACCTTTTCAAAAAAATTGTTGATGAATAAAATCATTGATTTTCAATCAGCGATGGTGCGATCAGAGTTCAGTGAAATTCTACAAAGTATGGACTTTTCGTAGATCCTCGATGAAGGAAATTACTGATCACTAATGGAGTGATCAGAGTTCAGCGAAATCTTATGAGGTAGTGACCTTTTAATAAAATTACCAATGAATAAAGTCATCAATAGTTAATGGAGAAATTGGAGTTTAGTGAAATTCTAGGAAGTATGAACTTTTCGTAGATCGTCGATGAAGGAAATCATTGATCGTTGATGGAGTGATCGAGGTTCAGTGAAATTTTGTTAATTAGGGACTTTTTCAGAATTTTTCGATCATCTATGCAAAGAATTTTTTGATTTCCAATGAGAAGGAGTACATTGATCGTCGATGACATTTTTAGGGTTAGGAGGAATCCTATGAAGAAGTGACATTTGTGTAGATCACCAATGAAAGATATAAGTTGATCGTTGATGGAAGAAATAAGTCTATCACTAATGAAGGGAAAGGAGGAGGATGACATGGCTGAATCAAGGGATGAAAGGTGGAAATCAAAAACCATGATCCATTCTATGTCATACAAGTTGCCACATCAACAAAATGATGGATTTTATAAAAATAAAAATAAAAACAAGTTTCGAGCAAAATATTTGTTTTGGCCATAACAAGAGCATTTTGACTCAGATTCAGATGAAATTTAAGGGGTATGTCCATAGTGATGAGGGATACAAAATTATCATTGAGGGCCATGGGCCAATTCTGCTTCATTTTTTCAAAAAACGCAAATTAATGGCTTTTGAAGATCTGGATCGTGCTTAGTAACCAGGGCCCAGATAAAGATAAAAATTTTATCAGGACTCCAAAAAGTAGGAATGAATATATCCATTTGAGATTCTAGCAAAATTTTAAAAGCGTTAAAGCGAAGGTGCTCGAACAAGTAAAAATCCATTATTCCTAAGCTTGTTTTGGTGATTTTTTAAATCTCCAGAGGGGGGAAGGGACCCCATATCAATAATCTAGAATTTTTTATTTAGTCAACATTTTATCTACACATCAATCCATACAACTTTGTCTTGGGGGATTTTTTCCTAGTTTTTCTCCATTTGGGAGATAACCAGTTTTGGGCTAAAAATTCTAGGTGGAGAAAATGTAAAAGTTCAAAGTCATCAATTCCATATTTATACAGAATTTGATGAGAGCATCTGATTCCAAATCTAAAAATTGACATGTGTTCAAAATAACAAATAATATATGCTTCCAATATAAAAAAAAAAAAATTTCCTTACCTAGTTTTTTCTACAGGTAGTAGAAAATGGCCTCTCAGATAAATTGTATAAGTAAAACATAGCACAATTGAGTAGAAATTTCAAGCTTTAAAAGGATGTAACTTTTAGCTTGGAACTTGGAATGAGGCATGTTTGTAATCATTGGAAAGATAATTCAGATGAAAATGTATCTAAATAATCTAAATTCAGTTTAATGCATCCATTGATGAAAAAGAAAGAAAAATATTAATACCAACATTTTCATATTTTTCTTGGCTAGAGAAAAATAATCGGGATTATCACCCTATGTTTATAGCCTCTTTTACAAAAAAAAATCAATTAATTCTCAAGAAATATGTCCTTGGAATTAATGTTGTCTTTTATATTTTATGTCAAAATGAAAAGAAATTATTCAAACAAAAAGTGTTTTTGAATAATTTTTTAACATCTTTAGAAATAAAAGATATGATAAAGATAATGCAAAGAACTCAAATGAGACTCAAAACCATCCAAAGATTTTATCACTACTGCATTTGGGTCAGATTCCGACGGCACGTTCGACGCAATTGCCACTTTCTATTGTCGGAAGACCGACAAACCTCGGACCCCCTCAAACGTCATTTCACATGACGTCGTTTTTCCGACGACCTAATTTTCGTCTATATTGTGACGTTTTAAACGTGGCAAGAGAGACGTTGCAAACGCGGCAAGACCAACGTTGCAAACGTGGCTAGACCGACGTTTCAAACGTCACAAGAGAGACGTTGCAAACATGGCAAGAGAGACGTTTCAAACGTGGCAAGTGAGACGTTTCAGACGTGGCAAGAGAGACGTTTTAAACGTGGCAAGACCGACGTTTCAAACGTCGCAAGAGAGACGTTGCAAACGTGGCAAGAGAGACGTTTCAAACGTGGCAAGACCGACGTTTCAAACGTCGCAAGAGAGACGTTGCAAACGTGGCAAGTGAGACGTTTCAGACGTGGCAAGAGAGACGTTGCAAACGTGGCAAGACCAAAATTTCAAACGTGGCAAGTGAGACGTTGGAAACGTGGCAAGTGAGACGTTCCAGACGTGGCAAGAGAGACGCTTCAAAGGTGGCAAGACCGAGATTTCAAACGTGGAAAGTGAGACATTTCAGACATGGCAAGAGAGACGTTCTGAAGGTGGCAAGACCGATGAGAGGAGGTATTAGCTCCGACGTGGTTTCTATGGGAGCGACACTCTTGAACGTCGCAAGAACGACATCCATCGGGTGGAAACAGCGATGGCCAGGAGTTACTAGCTCCGACGTGGTTTCTATGGGAGCGACAATCTTGGAGGTGGAAAGAGAGACGTCTCGGACGTGGAAATAGCGACGGGAAGAGAGTGAAAGACGTCACAATTGCCACCTTTGTGTAGGTATTTAAAAAAAAATACAATATCAATATCAAGACCTAATAGTCATTCCAAGCCCAAAGGAGGAGTAAGTCATATAGGTGTCAGCTAGTGACAACATACATGGAAATTTCTTCCTGCTTCATTAACATTTTCTTCAAAATTAAATTTATGACAACGAAAAGACATAACTTATTTGCAACCTTCAGTGAACACTTTAGCTTCAGTCACTTCAACATCCATGCTATCTCTCCTTTCACTCTCAAGCCAAGTGGGAGATTGCATCTCCATTTCATTTAAGTTCAAAGATTCATCATCATTTATGACAACAATTTCTTCATAAGGATGGTCTTTGAATTCATCCAAATGATGCAGAATAGGAGGCACACATTCACTCAACAATTCTGATACATATTTTGAGTAATCTGCATCATTGACAGATTGTTGTTCGTTGTTGATGAATAGACAAATATCTTCTTCTTGAAGCTACGCTTCATCTTGTTCTTCAAGCTTTGATTCACCTTCAACATTCTTCCCAGCTAGTACCTGAGAACAAGTCATAATC
>ML777257.1:65030-75225 GCA_009831015.1 Picea engelmannii
AAAATTATGGCGTTGATTATATACCTAGCACTAATAATAAGTATCACTTCATATAAATGGTGATGAAGCATGAAGGAGGTCAAGTTGTAATTGAGGAGGTGTTGGAAGTTTTCCCAACCCTTTTTGAAGCATCGTTATTATAGCAAACTTGTCGCAACATCCGTTAAATGCAACATATTTATAGATTTTGTAACGTCGCAATTTTGACGTAAAAAAGTCCTAAGTGTCCATTGGTATTTTGACTTGGTGAACATACTAAGGTGACCATTGGAGGGGAAAACCTAGTTTCCAAAACGTCGCAATTGCGACATACATCTTCACAAACGTCGCACTTGCGACATACATCTTCACAAATGTGGCAAGAGCGACGTTCCAGTGGAAAACGTGGCAAGAGAGACGTTCCAGTGGAAAACGTGGCAAGAGCGACGTTAACGTGGCAAGACCGACGTTAACGTGGCAATTGCGACATACATCTTCACAAATGTGGCAAGAGTGACGTTCCGGTGGAAAACGTGGCAAGAGCAACGTTCCAGTGGGAAACGTGGCAAAAGCGACATTAACGTGGCAAGAGAAACGTTCCAGTGGGAAACGTGGCAAAAGCGACATTAACGTGGCAAGACCGATGTTAACGTGGCAATTGCGACATACATCTTCACAAACGTGGCAAGAGAGACGTTCCAGTGGAAAACGTGGCAAGAGCGACGTTCCAGTGGGAAACATGGCAAGATCGACGTTAACGTGGAAAAACCGACGTTAACGTGGCAAGAGCGACGTTATCGGGCAACATGAATTTTTTTTTTATAAATTTCCTCTATTTTGCGACAATATGGACAATTTTGTCCATAACGCCGCAAATAAAACGTCGGAATTTTTACAATATGTAGTAGTGTATTTATTCAAATCTTAAATACAACCAACAATGTTCTTCATACCCTAAGGGGTAAGGACCAGAATGAGACTTAGCAATCAAAGATGGTATATTGCATCATACAAATACCACCGATATCATCAAGTGAAACCAAATCAGAAACAAAGCTGAAATGACAGGCCAGAAATGTCACTACCTTGACTTTGCACAAAATCCTCAATCAGTACTGAAAACTAATCCATAAATCTAACAAGAATACGCAAACTATCAAACATAGGTGATCAACCTTGTGAAGTATGTCAACAAATCAATACTTCTCGGCTCTCCTTGGTGCCACCTTTAGTAGGATCATGCTATAAAAAATAAGTCCTTAGCACTTATGTATTTCAGAGATGAATGAAATAGAAAATAAATCTCACTTAATAAGTAAGAGAAGACCTTATCAGAGTTGTTCTCTCTATCACTCTCCCTTTTTGCTTGTCCCTTGAAATACTCTTTTATTCTTCACAAAATTAGATGAGAAGTTCAACTACTTTTAGTTATGTCATTAACTAATTTTAGTTAATAGGGACAAATTTTATAAATTAATAATAATATTTAATGATAAGGATAAATAAGTACTAACTAATAGGTGGGGACCCCCTGATTACTCTTTTAATTTTTAAAAACAGTTTCCCCCTTGTTCCTCCTTCAAAATAGATATAAATTAATAGAATCAGTCATCCAATTAAATACCAACATAACCCACATTCCAATCGATCTATATAAAAAACAATGTAGACAACCTTGTGACTCCCAAATATAATATATATTTATAAAATATACCATATCTCTGTTTTAGTCAAAAGCTACCATGATTATCCCAAAATAGATTATCAACTGCTCAAAATTATAAATATATCCAAAATTTTGAGTTATTCACTTGTCCAAAATATACCATTGTCTAAAATAATCATATATGTCCCAGTAATGAAATCATGAAATATCATCATAAAAACTAGAATTCATATTTTTTATGAGAGGCAAATTGCCTCTGCTCACTTCCTTTATTGAAGAAACGCATCTATAAGTACAAGTAAAGTTAGAGCATATATACCATCTCTAATATTCATTAAACACCATTTGCATAATATAACTTAGAGCTACTCTATTCAATAGCAAACAAACATCCAAGCAACCATGGACACACATGGAAAATCAATCAAAATATGAGTTCTTCCCTTTAGCTATTTTTCATACAACAATCATTGTTTTAAGAACATGGGAATGTAAATGAATTTGGGAACGTGGTAGGATTTGTAATACACGAAAAATGTAATAATGGTAGAAAAATACAATGGTACATGTTCATAAATAACTTTCATTATACATATGTAAGCCTAGTTATCCTCTCACAATATCTTCAACTATGCCTCATCAAATACCCATCAATGTTGATGTTAATAATCAAGTATACATCAGGGGGAAGAAATATGATTTAAAATGAAAGTGGAAATGGGAGATAGGAATAGCTTACGTAAAATTAAAATATGGATGGATTTGGCCTTGAGAAAAATCAATCTTTTCAATCATCCCATAATAAAATTCTAATCATAACCTCATCATATATCAACCATAAAATTCCCTTCCCTCTAAATATTCATATCAATCTAATAGAAGAATTCTTAATGTTACAGAGGGAAAAAATGAATAATATTTTGAAATGATAAATGGAATTTCGGAAAAGGGAATAATTAATGAAAATTGAAAGTATGAGGGACGTGGTCCAATACATATAGATCCAAACATGTAGCATATTTTCATCTTATCACACCTTTATTTCCAAAATTCAAACAATTTGCAAGTATGCCCAATATTTGCAAACATGTGTCATTTGTAATAGTAATATATGAGTTGATCCCAAAATTTGCCAAATAGTGCATGCAATTGACTAATGTTAAGTTTGAATCCAAATAAAATGTAGATGTCAAATACCAAGTCAGCCTCTTCAACTTATAATCATCAATGTTATCATCAAAATGCATTTATTTATACAATGAAGGTCCAAGTGTGTTGGGTAGTTTAAATCTAAAGAGAAAAAAATATTCATGTAGCTTCTAAAACCCAGAATATCATTATAGTCCTATAACTCATCGACAATTCTTGTGTAAAAAAAAAATACAGGTGTAACCCCTAAAAAAACATATCTATACATTCAAAAGAATTTTTTGTATCACACATCTCTTCAATAGCATCCATCCTTTTTTGTTAATAATCATACTTCTGTGCAAATACAACATACATGCACAACCACTGAAATACCCAAAATGTCGAATGTATCATGAAAAACAACCATTTCCATTTATTGATCGAAATAACTTTACTTATTTTCCTTCCATTATAACCATGATCGGAAATCAAGCTGGACATTGTTGTTTAAATCTTTTATTATGAAGGATGATTTCGAAGAGTGTTAGGGTTACAAAATCAAAAACCCACTTACAGTTTCAGCAGAAATCTTCACTACAAGGAAGTGCAAAGACTAGGGATACATATGGAGGATGACTTGGCAATTTTTATATATGGGTTCAAAACTAGACTGTGTAAATAATTCTCTTTTTCACAAAAATAACCTTGGCTAGAGACCAAAAATTTGGAAGGAGGAATGTGAAAATGAAACCGAACAAAAATTTGAAATAATCCAAAGATTCTATCTCCAAACAAAGGGTGAAACAATGTAAGGTTCTTTAATATGTATATGACTACTAGGGGTGGTGATGTGACTCATGAATGGACAATAATAACTTATCATAAGAATAGTCTGAGTGTAATGAACCTCCTCGTTATGACACCAAGCCTCACATAACAAGTGCAAAAAAAAAAATGTGTGTTTGCGCGTGGGTACAAGGGTAAAAAGGCATTCTACTTTTCATCGCATCACGACGACGAACATGACGCATGCAACCGCGACTACATCATAATGACCTAAGACTCACATCAAGCATCCGAAAACAATGAACGACAACCAACCGACAACAGAATAAGACTGACTACCCACCTGTCCTACCCTGCAATGGTTAGGACCTCCAGGACACATAAGCAACGCTCAAGCCCAGGTTCCCATCGATTTTGACCATTTAAGGTCTTAGGGTTGGCGATTGTTCTGAGGAACAAGGAGGTAACTACATCCCACCCGACCCAAGAAGACCAAGGACACTAAGCTAAGGACAATCATCGAAATAGAGTAAACAACCCATCCATCAATCAAGGCTAAATGGTCAAATCTACGAACCCTTTACAAAGGTTATCGTTCACTAAGGACACATCTAATTACCATCAGTCATTAAAGCACTCTCCAATGTAACGCTACTTATAATCAATTTATCATGTCTAAGTAACCAATACTAGATCTATAAAGAAAAATAAAATGCATCCTCAATCATAGATCCAATGAGCAAGTCCGGAAATTGCAATTAGGTCACTATTCACCAATCAACTTTAATTATTACACAATCCAAAAGGGAAATTCTAATTTAATCCTATTCTCAATCTACTAGCCATTAACATTAATTGAAACATTAACTAAATTAAAGTAGCTTGCTATTATTAATTACTATCAAAAATAAAGTAATTTGTTGTTATGATATGTTAACTGGAAAAAGGTAGATTGCGTTATTTAAAATAAAGTAGATTGTTATTTTTAATACTAACAAAAATAAAGTAGTTGTTGTTATGAAACATTAACTAGAATAAAGTAAATTGCTTTGATTAACATAAAGTAGATTGCTATAATTAACCAAAATAAGGTAGTTGGCTATTGCTATTATTGCTTATCATTAATTAGTCTCAATTTGTCAACAGTTTCTGAGTTAATCCACACCTCCATCTCCTGGCCATTTACATTTAAGGAAGCATTAACTAAGGTATAGTATAGGCTACTATTAAGTAAAGAATAAAGCATTAAAACGACATTTAATAACGAGACAATTAAATACAAATATCCTATCAGTTAATGTGTCGCTATCATCTCTTGTTCCATTGTTCCATCTCCTTCTTTTCCTTAGGGGTGGTTAAAAGGTCCAAGTTGAGAGGTTACATCTGGGATCTAATTGAATGGCCGAAGAATAGCAAGAATAACAGAGTTTCCAGAATATAAAATCCAATTAAATCGTCGTCAGGTTAAGGAGAAACGCAAGTGCAATCATTCAGGTTAACGCCCAGGGAGAGACTTGTCGTCCCTTAATTAAATTACTGTCAGTTAGGTAGCTAGAAAAGAAGGATGAGGTTTAAGTTTACGCTCAAACACTACCCAGGTATTAATGAAGAGATTTACAGATGGAGAGCCCACGTTCAGAAAACATTTTTTGCCGTGAATATGGCCAGCGAGGGCTCTGTATCGTAAATGTCGTTTTACCTCCAGTTTGGTGGAGGCGCAAATCAAGGAAGAGATCTATGGAAGGGTGATAAAGCAGTCAACAAAGGGGCACTTCCTGGAAGGAATCGCTGTCTAAGGAAAATCCGGTTGACCTTTAATTAAAAAACTGGAATGATGACTGGGGCAAAACTTAACCATTCAATTTTCTACCGTGGTAAAAGCTACAGGACTCTTAAAGGAGGTTAATCGCTGAAATGAAGTCAAATTTGAAAAAAGGGGGAGTTCGCTTAGGTAACAAGCATTTACCCAAAAGAAAAACTCAGCTACCAAGGATCGATGGTTAGCTCCTGAAATTCATCACTACTACCTTAGACCATTTACAGAGGTACCAAGGTAGAACTGTCGATAAAATTACAAAAGGTTAAAATATGGAAATAAAAAAAAACAGTGCCCTTGCAATATCGGTGGGAAGAAAAATACGGGGTGTCAATGCCCGAAAAAAAAAACCTAGGAATTGCAGACATATCTTCCAGTGTTAAGATGTTTTCATTAACAGAAGGCGAACAGAACCTCCGGTGAAAATTCCTTTAATCAAACTTGCAGACATCCACGTCCAGCAATAAGAGGTTGTCATTAACAACAACGAGCAGAACCTTCCAGTAAAGAAGAATGCTTACAATGCACTAGACACAATTTGTTTCATCTCCGTTCAAGCTTAACCACAGTCGCGATCCATTAATGATTTTGGATATGCAGGTGTACAAATATGCAACTCATAAATCAAGTTTCTCCAGCTTCAGGATACCCAACGAAAATTCAAACAGAAATCCATTGGATACCCAACGCCAGAACACCAAACGTATAAAGAAAAATGCCTATAGGAAGTCATCCTTTTTTTTTTCCAGCATACCCCTACCACACATCATTATTTGTAAATTTTCTATCAATCAAATCGCTACTACCAGAATGGAAATAAACATGTGTCAAGAATCATCTTTAATATATTTAAACTGTTCAGGCCAAGAACGCCGAGAAATCGACTCCTTGACATTCCAAAGCCGAGAAAATTTATCTCTCCAAGCATAAAGACGCGAAAAAATATAAAAACGTAAGGAACAATAGGAGAACGCATAGAACCAATGAAGGTCATTGAAATGTCCGCATAGGTTTTATCAGCCAAGGCGTGAAGAAAATTCAACAAGGTATAAACCGCATAGTGGAAGGGAAGGCAATGCCAACAACAAAATTTCAGGGTTAATAACACACATCAAGGAATAAGACATCAACTACCAAGGACAACAACAGAGGAATTCGACAGATGGGTTCGTCCTACGCTTCACCATCCTCGCACAGAAAAGCAGGGCGTTGAGATCCATAGGTCTTTTAACGCTAAGGCGACGACCGTAGATCAGGCTCTTGGCCGACTGCTCAGGCAAGGACTAGTGTGCTAGGGACGAAAGGCAAACAATCACATGGGTCACATTCAACCATAGGGTTGTCGATTCAGGCGAGGATGAAGGCCACGGGAATCAACAATCATCGGGCTAGGATAAGATAGTTTCAGTCATCGAATTTTAAAAATAACGCAGTTTAACTAACCATTAACCATGCAGATCCAAATCATAAGCCTACAACATTCTATCATTCAATGAAAAAGCGTACTTTGCTTGTTTTCCTGCTCCTAGTTTCGTCCGCGCACTCCATGCAACTCCCGCTCGCCGATCGTCGAGACTTCATCGGTACCCCCCAGCCAATGCTAGGGGTATTCTTCTCCCCCCTTAGCCCCCCGAGCTGCAAAGGGGCCACACACACTATCCAAAGGTTACGTCTAGCTCCCATCTCGCCTTGCTAGGCCGAGCTACCACTCCTCTCTCAGCTGGGTATCCCCAACTCCCACAAGTAAATTAGTCAAGTCGATATTTCTACAGCGTAACGTTACGCAAACAAAAGATGTCCTTCCTCCTTCTCCTCCCTTTCTTTTATAGAGTTTAGAACTTTCTTTCTTTCCCTAAATCTCATTTAATTAAAGTTTTTAAAATAAATTCTCTAAATTTTCTCTCCATACAAGTGTCACCCATCCCCTACATTCCTCCATTAATTAATTTCTTTAATTAAGTAATTATCTTTATCTCCCTCACCCACCTAGAGTTACTCCTAGAATCACTCCTAGGTGTACCTAGATTCCCTTACAGGTTTTAAAGGCTTTCCCTATTATGAAATTGATAATTCAGTTCAAAATTAGAAAGCTCTTAAATGTGGATTCCTTACTAAGTTGAATTCCCGCTTTTTCCCTCAAGTTCCCCCTTTTCCCCTTTTATGTTACCTCTTTTCCCTAG
Organism: Picea engelmannii; assembly: GCA_009831015.1. Taxonomy (NCBI): domain Eukaryota; kingdom Viridiplantae; phylum Streptophyta; class Pinopsida; order Pinales; family Pinaceae; genus Picea; species Picea engelmannii. The sequence goes on from ML777257.1 coordinate 72,589, forward strand.
TTTCCTATTTTATTATTTTTATTTTATTTTTATTTTCCCTCTTTCCCCTTTTTACTTAGAACTAAAAAGGCAGGTGTGGAATATAACCCCTTTTCCCTTTTATCATTAATTTAGTATCTTTTAAATTATCAATGATAAAATAATTAATTCCCTTTTTACTTTTTTTATATCCACAGATTTTATTTCTGATTAATAATTTAATTTCTTACTCCTTTCATGTTACAAAATTTATGAAGACCATAATTATTACTTAAGTGGATTTTCTTTTATCTATTTATTTTATTTATTTTTTTATTTTTTTAATTATTATTTTATATATATATATATATATTAAAGGTGGACAAAATTTTACCCCTAGCGAAATTTTAGACTTAGAACTTAGATGTTGTATTGGGCGACATTTAATTAGGGAAAATGTTTTAAGATTTCTTAACCTGTTATTTGTCTTAGGGCCATCTAGGTTCATCCCTCTATCATCATCAATGCGACGTGCCCTTCAGGATGCACTAGGTGCTCCAAGGGTGTCACTCACCTCATTTGTTCCCTTGCGCGACGTTCCCTTCAAGACGCACTACGTGCTCCAAGGGTGCCACTCGCTTCTTGACTGATTGGTAGACATCAATAACCCCTGGAGTCAACACTCTGTCAGGTGAACTTGTGGGAGACTAATGGATTCTAAGGAATAAGGCCCCCGCCTTATTGCGCGCCCCTTAGAATCATCGTGAGTGACTGTCGCAGTCTACCCTCACAACATCGTGCATCCTCTTGAACTAGGTAATTGTTAACCTACAGTTCAATCCACGGCGGGAGTGCTAGTAGGTTGTGGCAGGGCTGCTCTCCACACCTCTCCCTCAACATCTCTGGTAGTCGTGTGCGACCCCTTTACTCCATATGTGAGTCTAGTCAGCAAGATATCGTCAGCCTGCATCATCAACAAATCATGTCAAAACATATCCATATCATATCATCTAGTCAGATGCACTAATATCATAGTAAAATAATCAAACCCCAATGGCACACTCCCTGACTCAATCTGGAGTCCAAGGGGTTCCATCGATGCCTCTGCATCCTCAAGGTCCAAAACCCTGCACACTCAGCAAAACCGAGTCAATAGCACCTGTCTATGTCAATGAAGTAAAACAACATGTCATCTACCCACAACGCATCATAATCAAAATCAAATGTTTTAATATCATAATAATCTAGATCACTTGCGAGCAAGTGTCCTCAAAGAATAAGTTCTCTCAGTGCGCCAGAGCGGGATGTTACATACACCCCCTCTTGGTCTAAACTTCGTCCTGAAGTTTCACAGTATAAATGATGAAATAAGTGTATCACAGTATCATATGTCTATCTATCAAACAAAAATGGAAACTGCTAGCGCATATCATATGCGTCCTCCCAGGTCGCCGAGTGTGGACTATAATTGTCCCACTGGACCTTGACCTGATCTACCATTTGACGTCGTAGTTGTCGAACATGATGATCCAAGATGCGGACCGGCTCAGCCGTGAGTTCCCCCTCGTCCGATACCTGCAAGGAACTCATGTCAATAACATGTGTAGGATCACTAATATAATGTCTCAAAACAAATACATGAAAAACATCGTGCATACGCCTCAAAGAATTAGGCAAGGCTATTCGATAGGCCATGGGCCCCTTTCTCTCCACAATCTCGAAAGGTCCCATGAACCTAGGAGAGAGTTTAGCTCCCTTCCCAAACTTTATCGAATTCTTATGCGGTTTAACCCGCAAGAAGACTCGATCATCGACCTCGTAACTACGGTCGACACGGTGCGCATCGGCATAACTCTTCTGTCGATCCTGCACTTCTTTAATCCTTTGTCTTATTGTTTTCATTTGCTTTTCCATTTCTTGGATCACTTCTGGTCCCACCAGGACCCTATCCTCAAGTCGATCCCAACTCAAGGGCGTCCAACATGGTCGCCCGTAAAGAAACTCGAAAGGCGCCATCTTAATGGTGATCTGGTAACTGTTGTTGTAAGCGAACTCCATTAGTGGCAAGATTTCTTCCCAATGTTTTTGTTGGTCCATCACGTACATGCGCAACATGTTCTCCAAGGTTTGGTTCGTTCATTCGGTCTATCCGTCAGTCTCCGGATGATATGCCGTACTAAAGTTAAGTTGGGTTCCCAAGGCCTCTTGGAAACTCATCCAAAATCATCCAGTAAACACCGATCCTCGATCGGATATAATCCTCTTAGGCATGCCATGCAGCCTCACAATCTCACTGATGAAAACTCTAGCTATGTCAGGTGCCTGATACGTCTTACGCACAGGAATAAAGTGGGCACTCTTCGTCAAAGTGTCTACTACTACGAAAATCGAGTCATGTCTTCGAGCTGTCAGTGGAAATCCAACGATGAAATCCATCGAAATAACCTCCCATTTCGATTATAGAATGGAATGTGGTTGTAGTAATCCTGTTGGGTGTCTATGTTCATGATGCAGGAGCATAAGCTCATGAAAATGAAGTCACCCATGACTTCACCAAAGTTGAGAGAATTCAAAGAGACCTAGGGTCTCACACTTGTATAAATTATTATTTTGTGGAAAATTTGAATAATGGACAAGGATTCTAGATCCTTTCCACTTGTAAAAGATAAGATAGGGTTT
>ML777257.1:97600-109612 GCA_009831015.1 Picea engelmannii
AGGGGCATGTTAAGCCCTAATATTGGCTCATTACCCCTTAATTGGGGCATATTATATTAGTAATGTTATTTTATTTATGTCGGCTTTAGGCCTTTAGTTGTAATTATACCTCCTAGTCTCCTATATATACCAAGGAGACATTTCATTTTGAATCATCTTGTACTTGAACATTTAAGTGGGGTAAAAGGAGGTTGCCCCCTCGAAGAGGCTTATTATCATAAATTATCTCTTTTTCAAGGTGTTGAGTACTTTCTCTCAGGTTTTTCTATGCTATATTGATATTTGGTTCTTAACACACACACAACTAATAACAATGCAATATACCATGCCATGTATGCAATGAATCATGTGTCCAACATCCACATCAACAGAGCCTTTATGTCTTACTAACCCTTTTTTTTTCAGAATTAAAACCACATTCGTTTCCAATTTTATGACATGACAACATATATATGTCAAGATAAACATCAATGGTAAGCAATGTGAAATGAAACCACCATGCAATATATCATATGTGTTGTATTTACAAGGAATTTCCAATATTTAAACTTCATTGTGCCTCTTTGTGACAAGAGCTCAATACTATAATATGCAAGATTAAGATGTTTGGCTATAGTTTCACATTGCATCACTAGAATATAACCAGCATCTTAATGTAAATTTACACATAATCACTTGCACATATCTTATATATGTGTATACCAACATTATTGTATGAACAATATGTGTGAATTCTCATTCATTAACACTCATAACCAATATAAGTATTCATACTTTTTATTTATCACCTCTAGAATTTCTTTTTTGAATGTTGTCTGATGCATAAAATGGCATAATAAAAACTGAAGTAGACTGTAAGGACCATTTTTTGGGAAAGGGTGTATTGTTGGTTTCTTATCTTAACTAGGAATCCCCACCTATAGTTAAGAATTTATAGCTTATAGATAGATAATAAAAAAACATATTAGTTCCTTGCAACCATTTGCAGGCTGGTGGCTAGTTGACAATTTTATGAGTCAACAACTCGCGACTCCACAAGGGAGTCAAATTTAAAAATTTGGATGGAACTCGAGAATATTTGGTTTTTTCTTGTTCATATCTCATGAAATTATCAATTTTTTCCTAATATTCCCTTGCAGAAAATGACATGGAGGGAAGAACAGGAAAGAAGAAGTGGGAATATCTATTACTTCACGAGTTAGAAAATTTTCTGTAGGTTTGGAAATTGCTACATAAGTAGTATTACGAACCCAAGAAGATCATCTATCTTTTTATTCTCTTATAGATTTCACAAGATTAGTGTAATGTGCAGTTGACATGGCAAGAAAATAGCCTTAAATTAAATAAAACAACAAAAGGAAATGTTGAAGCAGAATCAAGTGTCAAAATTGTTATGAAAGAGAAGGAAACAACTGAGAAATAAGAAATAAAAACAAGAAAAAAGAAATATATACGAAATAATATATATAGGGTAAGGGGAATACAACAACCTAGAGCTCAAGTAGGATGACACTTAGCATAAAGGAATGCATCATCTATTTTCCATGCAAGGCTCATGACTAGGAAGACTTTGTGAAAGGAAATCACACCGACATGACAACCAATAGATACATAAGGCGATAAAAATTACCTATCAAAACCCAAAAGAAATGATCATCGTCCTCCAAAACGTGCCAACCAAAAAGATGAGTTTTGCATCTTACATTGAAGGTATCAATTGGATCAAGGACTTCATATTTATGATTCAAGGTTTTAATATCAAAGATATGATCAATACACTCATCAAACATAATTTCATTGTTTGGAATCTTCCTATCAAAAATAGGATCATCATAATGTAAAGAAGATTCATTTAAAGGATTCAAAAACATAGGAATGTCATTGAACTGGTCATCATTGTTAAAATAAAGAGTGCATATATCAAGAGGGATATCAACATCGAGATGATTGGCTTCTTCTAATCAAAATGGTGGATTTGAATAAGCATCATGTATTTCAATACCTTGATTAACTTCATGAGTGTTGAGGAAAAGGTATTAATTACCTTACTCAATCATTTTCGAATCTTTCCTGGCTAAGACAAGATAGTCAGGAATATCACCTTGTGTTTTATAGCCTCGAAAATATTTTCCCAATCCGCAAGTATTAATTACAAGGGTTTAGATTGATTTATTAATAAAAAGAATGTTGCAAAATAACATAAAATTTTATATAAGTTTCTAAAATGTATACAGATTACAGAAAGTAAATATGTAGATCAAAAATCAAAAGTAACCAAGTCATAAATACACACAATTGAGACATAATAGCAATCTGATTTATTTCATTCCAAGATATCAAAAGTAATTTTATCTTTACAAAACCCCTGTGAGGGCATGGACCAAAGTCTAATTTATAAATCCACGATGAACACCAAACAAAATGACTCTAACAAGAAGTAAAACTGAAATTTATAATCTGGATCAACTTGCCACAGACTGCTGCCAATTTGATCTACAAAATATCATTTATCAGCTATGAAACTTAATCCACAAACAGACAAGAATACACAGACTATCAAGGATGGATCAACACCTCTAAAACAAGCATCTAAATGATTTGGTTCAGTTTTGAACCTTGTTGTGTACAATAGGACCTTGTTGTCAAAAAGAGAATTAACCTTTGAATAAACTCAAGAATGAATGAAAATTGAACTATCTCATGAAATCAAAAGAGCAAACCTTAGTCTTGTTTTCTCCCTCTATTCTCCCCTTGTGTCTTCTTCTCATTTAGCATTTATGCCTTCCAAATAAGTTGAATTAGTTCAACTACTTTATTTAGTTAAGTTAGTTTGACTTAACTAATTTAGTTTAGGAGAAACAAATAATAATAATAACAATAGTTAAGGGTGTTTAATTAATAATAACTAGGTAGGTGGGACCCCTATAACACAAATGGATAATCATTTCAACACATGACACCCTTGTAACTCCCTTAGATACCGTCAAAATTGAATATTTAAATATTATAAATAATTTAAATCATATCCAAAAATATATAAATATCCACATTATCCAAAAAAGAGCTTGTTGTCCAAACTTTCTGCAGACCATCAACACTGTCTTTATCAACTCAAATCATAAAAACACATAAACTAAAAACTTTACTTTCCACTCCGAGAGGCAATCTTTCTTTTATCACTGTTGCCCCCCTTTGATTTCCCGGAAGTAGCCTGTGGTTGATTTGAACCTTGAGGTTGTATTTCATTGATTACATGGGAAAAATCATCCTTCAAATGCATGCAGGAGGATACTGATTTTGAGGAATCATTTGAGGGAGAGGAAGGGGAGGTAGTACCTTTGCCTTTATCTTGCACAAGGGGAATATCAATTTTAAGTCTTTTACTTGCATGTGAATATTGGACAGGTGAATCACCAGGGGAAATATGAGCATTAGGATTGACAGGAGGTGGAGGAGGTAATGAAAAATTGGGCCAGCCACGATGGTGAGAGATAGTCGGGTTGATAATCTCTTGCCATCCATCATTTGCAAGGACTTCTGGTTGCAAGGACACATGAGGAGGAACAGGAATGCCAAGGATGTTCTAAGGTTGGAAGAGAGGTCTCTCTGGTCGATGTTGTACTATTCCTTGCCTGATCCAGTTAATGAACCCAGCTTCGAATAACTTGTTTAGTTCTTGGGGATCAACATCAAAATGAATGGAAAATCTAGGTCTTATAGGCCCTCTGTTCCAGTTTCCCCTTCCTCTTTTATTTCTTCCATGGCTTCCCCTACTGAAGAAACTCATCCTATAACAACAGTTCGTTAGTAAGTAATCCCTTAATAAACCATATGTGACATTCTACTTGCATGAATACAAAATTGGCTCAAAAATTGACACGAGATACATGCAAATCCATCCATAACAAACCATTTAATAATTGTCAAGTGAGAAGGGGGTGATAGGGTTCATGGGACCTATGGAGGGAGTGTAATGAGTTAAAGGTGGTATAATGAGAGGGAATAAATACATGAATACTTCTCAGCAATTAATTAAATAATTTAACTGTGTAAAATATACCAAAATATTAGTTGCCAACCATTGTTGTGTTATCTCTTTTGTCGTTGTTACACAGACCCTTTTTAATTTATTTTACAAAACAAGGATTTCATAGATGAAATTGGGATTATGAGGGGAATATAATGAGCGAAAAATGGTAGCATGATATGGATATTGTTCATATAAAAATAAATCAAATAAAAAAATCAAACATATCTCTTTTCAGACTTCCACAATTCAATCAGTATTCACTTTTCAAAACCACCATCTAAATTGTTACTTCCTTTACAGATTTCTTGTTGGCTTCCAAAAAATAATTCATATGCCCAGAAGTACTCAATTACAACATCCTTCACATCTATATAATATTTATATAATAGTCATAACAATAACATGGTAATCGATATGATAAACCACAATAACCCTTTGCGCCACAACCATTTATAATCCAATGCTAAATATTTTTTTTTTCTTTTTAAAACCAATAGAATACACACAGTGATTCCAACCATTTATATCCAATTCTTATTCTTTAAAACCAATAAGAACATGCATAGTATTTACCACCATTTGTCCATTATTCAAACACTTTTCGACACAATCAAACTGGGCATTAAAACTCTTAATCGGGCCCCAATCCATTCACACACAGTGCTCATTTAAATATAATCAACATAAGTATTGATTTGAATAGAATTCAACAAATAACATGCAACTCTAAGTCCAAGCTTCACATAAATCAGCGTGTACAAAATTCTTTTAAAATTGCTCAACGAGGAACATAAGCAAATTGTGCCCCATTGACCAATCACACATAGTGCTCATTTACCCTTGACTGGATTAAAATGATATCAAGATTGTATGTAGGGTTTAAACATAGCAAATGGAGAGTAAGAACAAATGGTTCAATCAAAGGATAAGTCTTCAAAAAACACAGACAACTCGTTCCTTTCAAAATTTTATACAGACATATAACAAGTAACCATAATATTGACTGTGAGGGTTACCAAAACGACAGTCAGCCACCTCCAACAGGGAATTAAAAGAAGCGATCTCTTAAAAAAAACTGTAATTTGAGCGCCCAAGCACAAACCCGTGCTCAACCAAAGCACGTATAATACTTCCATTAAACTTTATGGGTGATGTTAAACCCAACTGTGGAATGCTTTCCAGACAATAGTGTTAGTGAGGGAAACACTATGATAGCTAACAACTCGGGGCTTTTCCAAGTAAACACAAGAAAAACTTTAAACTTTCAACAGTTCACATTGCAACCCAGAGTATCGAAAAATATCAACCACATAGATGAAAATGTAGTGGAAAATATTAAATATAGAGACTGGTGGTAATACTCATGTGCAGGCTCATAGCTTGGAAAATAATCAATTTCCACAAAGAAACCAGACCCAAACCCAAGCCGACCGAGCATACTTCACTGACATTTTATCAACACAACCATACATAGATTACCCACAGCAAGGAGAGAATAACCATTTGATTTTTAAATGCTAACAGTAAGAATAATCACCATAAGAAACCATGGACACAACACCAATACAGAGTTCAAATATTCCATAACATCTTAAGAAACACACAGACCGCGAGAAATCCTGAGCCAAAAATTGATTCAAAGGGCAGAATAACCATCAAGGATGGAAGAATAAGGAACCCATACCTGGAAATATTGCACAAGGAAGAAGCTAGATTGTATGCCTCCTTTACGACCAAATAACGTGGAGCATCAACAACTACCAGAGCCAAAAACCAAAATGAAAGTATGACTAGGGTGATGGGCTTTGAGGGGTGTTTTAGTAACGTGTAGTAAATGCACATCGCTTCCCTCTCCAACCTCATTCAATTCAATGTACGAGCTAGCCAATTCACCATAGCACCAAGCATTTAATCAACCATATATTCATTGTCATATCCCATTTGCATAGTGTGCCACCCTTGGTAATTTCAAACCCTTTTAAAAATAACAATGTACTATAACATTACCCCATGTGCATTCAACATATAACACCCAATAAGGCGCATAAGTCTAGTAGAAAAGGTTTATTGCACCTCTTTTTGTCACAATAATACATAGCATTAGAGCTTGTGTATAGTTCTTTTATTTAAAAGAGCCCCAATATTATCCCTTTGCAAGATCATATTAAACCAATTAATGCCATGTTCAATTGCAATATCAAAACAAAACTGATAGCAATCCTTTCATCCATATGGTAGCCTTAACATAATCTGTGATTGGCCATCAAAACTATCAGTGCCATGCATTAATCAACCAATTTTATGTCACCATAACATTTTAACCATGATTCGAAACAACGAACTATAGAAGTCTATGTTGGTACCATCACATAAGAAAACAACATAAGTGTAGCATATCCATCATAGTGCCACAAGTCTACAAGGGGGTCCCACCTACTAGTTTATTATTAATATTAATAATTAATAGAGCTTGGCAATCATTTGCGAGGATAGTATTCATCGTTGCATTTTTAAGCGTTAACAAACTGGCAAATCCACAGGGAAATCAGTTTCCAATAGATTAAGAACTCAGAATGTCTAGTTTCATAGACCATGTGAACATTAGATCAAGGAATTGTATATCATAATGATTATGCAACAGGGGAAGTGAGGTGGTTTAAGGGAAAAAATGATTTGGGATTTTGGGAATAACTCATGGAAAGTGTTATGTATGAGGGGATTATTCCTGTATGCATAACATTCTATTAATAATAGTGAAAGCATTTTTTCCTTTAAGGAGAAAAATTTTCTAGTGTTCTCTTTTTCAATCTCGGGTAGAGGGAAGAAAAGGAAAGCAGAAAATAGGGATAAAAAATAAATTATCTCATCTAACAGCAGTACTCGAAGCAGACAGAAATTTCAATGATGTCCTCAAGGAGGGACATCATGACATCTATGTAACCTGATTATTATTGATTAACAATACTTGCATAATAGCATCATTATGGAAAAACGGATCCAGAATTTTATTTCTTCCAAGAAAAGAAATCAATAAAAGAAATAAAACAACATAAATAAATAAAATAGCAAAGCAAAATCAAAGGAGTGAAACAAAACTATAATATATAAGTAATTCCATACAACATTTAAATTTTCAAACTGGTTCCACATAGTGTTTCAAGTGGGAATTGTTGGTGCTATAGGAAAATAATCGCTCTTCCAAGTCCTTTAGAAGATAAGAATTTGCGCCCAGGGAAAAAGAGATTTTAAAAAGACCCAACCATAACTTTTGAAACTTTGAATGCCTTCCTCTATCAGCGTGAGCTGAAACCCAAAGAAAGACTTTATCATTTACCTTAAATCTGACAGCTTTTGTGCTTTTATTGAAATATTTCTTCATAGTTTGTTGTCTTTTCTTTATGCTCTCCAAGGAAAATGTCCTTTGTTTCTCTAAATCCAATAGTGCATTTATCCTTTGAGAGATATTAGAATAATTTAATTCTTTAATATGTAGCATTAGCCTTAAAGAAGAAAGCTCCATCTTAGTAGGAAAGATAGCTTATTGACCATAAACAAGTTGAAAGGGAGTGCAACCTGTGTTCACCTTGGTAGTAGTGTGATCTTCCCAAAGGGCATAAGTGAGGAGGGTGTGTCATTGACGAGGCTTATCTTCGATGAGCCTCTTGATAATTATAACCATATTTTTGTTAGTAGACTCATCTTGCCCATTTCCTTGAGGGTAATAAGATGATGAGGTAAAATGTTTAACTCCCAGTTTAGCTAGAAACTGAGTCAGCTTAGCAGAAATAAAAGTGGGACTATTGTCTGTAATAATCTCTAAAGGAAGGAAAAATATGGAGAAAATATCAGTTTCAAGGAAAGAAATAACATGTTCATCCTGTGAATTCGTAAGTGGGACAACTTCAGTCCATTTCATAAAATAATCTGTGGTTGTCAATATAAAAACTTTCCCTGCTGAAGATGGAGGATTAATAGGACCGATAAAGTCCAGACCCCATTTTGAAAAAGGAAAGTCAGGGAGGATAGGTTGTAAAGGCATGGAAGAAAGATGTTCTTTCCCATCGAACTTCTAGCACTTGTCACAAGATCTTGAAAACTTATAAGAATCTCAAAAAATTGAAGGCCAATAATACCCTTTTCTAATGATTTTAAAATAAATAGTTTTAGCAGAAAAATGGCCACCCACATGAATGAAAGAATCTGAAGATCCATGGATTTCTTGTAACAAATTATTTTCTTCCTCATTATTTACACAACGAAGTAATATACCATCAGCAAATCTCCTAAACAATAAGTCTCTAAAAATGACATATCTGGATGATTCAAGATGGAGCCGTCTCCTTTGATGAGTATCTAAGTTATCTGGACATCTCTAATTTTGCAAGTAATACACCAGATCCTTATACCAGGGATGTGCAGCTACAGGAAAGATTTGATTGTCAATGTAAAATAGTGTTGACAGAGGATTATCTTCTTCATAAATTTCTTCACTTGCTTCAACGTGTTGAGCCAAATGAAGGGCTAAGTCATTTCCCTTAATGGTTTTTGAAGTCATGATGGTTAAAACTTAAATCATGCTCCTGAATCTTAGCAAGACAATGTGCAAGCTTCCCTGAAACATAAGTCTGTGAGAGAAAAAACTTGACAGCAGGTAAAGGGACTTTTACCAGTGTGTGCTTACCTAAGATAAAGTGGTGAAATTTCTCCACAACTTTAACAAGAGAAAAATAATGTTTTTAAATAGAAGAATATTTGAATTCATCATTTGATAAGATTTGACTCATTTAAGCTATTGGTTTTTCATTATTCTGGTCATCATATTGTATGAGGATAGCAGAGACTTCTTCCTTTGTGGAATTAGTATATATAATAAACTCTTTCTCAAAATCCGGCTTCACCAAAACCGGTGCAGAATGGATTGCCTTCTTAATACTTATGAAAGCATTCTCAATGTCATCAGTTCAAGAAAAGGAGCAATCTTGCTTGAGAATATTGTGAATTGGTTTGACCATTACAGCAAAATCAGGAACAAACCTACAAACAAAGTTGATAATGCCCATAAAGTCTTGAACCTCCATTTTGGAAGTAGGAGCAGGAAGGTTTAGAATAGAAGCAATCCTTTCGGGATCTATGTCTATTCCTGAATCATAGACAATATCCCCAAGGAGCTTTCCCTTAGTAACACCAAAAATAGACTTAGAAGAATTTAAAGAAATGTTGAATTTCCTACATCACATGATAACCTTTCTAAGATGACCAAAATGATCCATTCGGTTCTTTGAATATACAGTCAAGTCATCAAGATAAATCTGAATAATCTTACTGATCAAATCATCGAAATCTATCTGCATATCTCTTTGGAAAGTGGCACCTGCATTAGATAAGCCAAAAGGCATGTGTTCATAAGAAAATGTTCCCAAACATGTAATGAAAGTGGTTTTGTATTTATCTATCCTTTTTGCCTTGATCTGATTATAACCAAAATAATCGTCAAGTAAGGACATCAACTGTGACCCTGCAACTTGCTACAAAATCATTTCCATACTAGGGAGAGGAAAACGATCTTTTAAGCTTGCTCTATTTAATCCACGGAAATCAGCGCACAATCTTATCTGACTAGTTGTCTTCCAAACGGGAACCAAATTGTAAACCCACTTGAAATCCTTAATAGGGAAAATTATCCCAGCCTTCAAGAGTTTTTCCAACTCCTTCCTAATAGTCACTTCAAGTGAGGGGTTAATTGGTCTTTGTTTTTGCCTGGCTGATTTTAGACCCTCCTTGATAGGAATCGCATGTTGTATAAGAGCAGGATCAAAACCACGAATATCCTCATAATACCAAGAAAAAACATCTTGAAATTCACGAAGTAACTAAGTGAATTTCAACTTTTCTTCATCAGTACATTAAGAACCTATCTTAACATTATTTGGGGAATCGGGTGTCCCAATGTTCAAGGAAATGGTTTCACCCACCTTCCTTTTTGACTCCTCTTCTTTATGTGTTTCTTTGTTTCCTACATCACTCGATGAAAATGAACTTTCTAGAGAAGCCAAGCCCTTCAAAATTTTGTTGTTTTCCATGGATATAATCTCCTTGGGCTTATATGGTTCATTTTGTATGAAAGAAAAAATGTTTTCATCAATAGGGAAGACCTGCCATGACTCTACATTTTCAAGGATATGAGAACGATATAAGGACTGAAAAGTGTAATCAGGTCTTTGTGGCCGAATTTGCCGAGTAGGAGAGGCTGCAAAAACAACTAAATTGTCATCCATTGAATTTAGTTCCCTTTTAACATGAGTGATGTTAAATGATAATAAGTTAGAGATAAGCTCCCAAATAGTTTGGGTGTAATGTTTCATCAACTTGTTGCTAGGAAAATATATTTTGCGTACAAGTTTTACAACAAGTTCAGAGTCCCCAAAAATTGTAAGGTGACCACAACCTAAATTATAGGCATTTTCAATGCCTAACAGTAATGCTTCAAATTCGGTGACGTTGTGTGTGCAATAAAATTCTAACCTATAGGAAAAGTTGTGAATTTTACCTATAGGTGAGTACAAGATAATGCCAGCTCCATTACCTTCATTGGAGCATGAACCATCAAAGTGCATATGCCACATCCCATCCTCCAGGTCAATTTGTTCCAAGGTAGTGTTATCCTCATCGACAAATATGGAGTACAGTCCTAAGTCCTCCTCGACATAATTTTCATTAGGTTGTGGGATGCTTTCTATATACGATGAAATTATTCCCTCCCTTAAGACTATGATGTACTTTCTATTCCGAGGAACGGATAAGTGTGTCCCGGCAAGTGAGAGATATCCACCTGTCAAGGCTCGCCAATCCCTTCCTAATATGATTGAATAGTTAGTTGTTGGCATGTCAACTACCTGAATATTAAGGGTTGTCCTTATTTCAGGATGTGCACACAGAACCAAAGTCATGTCTTTGATATCATCTATGGTCGATTGTTGTAAACTATTATAAGAGAGCATGCTTCTGGCATTTTCATTTGTACAAGACAAGAATATCTCTTCCATAATAATCTTTTGTTGGAAGATTGGTTGTTGTCATTGATGTCAACCCTAGTCATGGGTTTTGGACCGCAAGATTGATGAAGGTATTTGGACATGAAGCAAAATGCACATGTAGATACAACACCCATGGATGGATAGTATACATCATGTTGTTTCCGGTGGTATGTGGCACGTCACGTGGATCCTCATGGTTGAGGAGAAATGAATTTTTGAAGATGACAAAGTGAATTGAAGAAGGAAGTACATGTAGGCCCTGAAGATAATTAAAGAAAAGAATTACAAAATAAGAAAATGTCAGGTCGGCCCTAATGTTAAAAGGAAGTGACATAAATGGTATAAATAAATATCGTTATACATTCATTTGATACAAGTTTAATTTCAAAGGAAATAAGAAGAAAAGAAGGTCGGAGTTCAAGGGAGGATGAAGTCTTTTGGTGATGTGTTCTAAGGTATGTTATTTTTAGGTCATATTACCATATTTTCTATAAAAAAAATTCTAGAATGATTCAGATGGTGAAATCACTATGGTATTGAGAAGACATATCAAGGTACATATGGTAAAAATTTCAGCTCTTGATTTGCTATAATTATGGAGATACACTCTGTGGAAGATAGGGTTTGTGACTAGTCCTGAAGTTAGTCAATAAACTGGTGTTCCGGGTAAAACAGACATAACTTCTTCATCGAGAATAAAAATGAAGTGGTACAAATTTAATTGGAAAGAGTATGGACTACAGTTTCTTGTGTACAAGTTTCAGAATCGGATGTTAATTATTGAGCGTGGGGCATTATGTGCAATTTCACTCTCCTGAATAGACCAGAATTGAATAAAGTCTACCATTCTTTCTATAACCTCTTTTTGGGGAGGATTCAAGGAGTGAAAATTGGAGGAGTTTCAGAGAATACATTGAGTAATATTATCTACAGGATCATAGTACTCCA
>ML777257.1:109662-125326 GCA_009831015.1 Picea engelmannii
ATTACTTCCCTTGAACAATAACTATTGATTATTTCTCATATATTGTGCATGGTGTATTATGGTGTATTGGTGTAACTCTTATACTATTGTTCATTTCTCATTGGATATAGTTGAATGGTTTAAGTATAAGTTGATTTTTTTTTAAATTGTACTTGATATCGATTCACCCCCCTCTTAGTATCAACATCTTCTACATTACGCTTGGGCCCGAACCGTCATCAATTAGGCAACAATGGGATATTTTGTCCATAATCTCTATAGAAATGAAAAATGGGGGATTTTTTAGAGGGTGTATAAAATTATTTACACCTACTTTATTTACAATAGAATCCTCTTATTTTACCTCTTCAGAGATATTGGCTATGGTGGAAGCTTTTCCTTCCATGAAATTTTTTAGATGCTTTTGTTTCTTAGGGACAAAAACCATGTCCAAAAGAGTAGCAACGGCCTTGATAATAGCCAATTGGTTGAGAATGTTTTATTTGGAAAAGGGAAGAGGGGAAGGGACTCCTTGACTATCATGAATTTTGGTAGCTTGTACAATAGCAGCTGGTGAAGATGAGCTTGGGATAGAAGAAGTATGAGGGGGATCATATTTTCTTTTTAAAGCATAGGATTTATTCCTAGTGTTTATGATCATGACATCTTCTGGTTCTACGAAATCTAGAACAACAATGGTTGTTTCAGGCCGTTTTCCAAAGAATTTATCTCTGGCACTCTTCTTTATCTCACAAGTATTGTCCTCGTGATGTTCCTGGAAAAAGTTACACCAACTGCGAGGCATGATGGCTTCGGTCTTAAATTTGTTTTCATTGGGATTCCTAAAATATGGTGAAGAGGAAGATGAGGCCCGAGGAGTAAGTGAAGGGACATTTACTTTTCGTTCATACGCTCTCATTCGATTATTCATATCCTGTACAAGTTGTAAGAGGGCAGACATGTATGTTTGTTTAATCGAGTCTCTCTTGGGAAGACATGTTCTTTCCAGTCGTTCTTCGTACTCTAGAAAAGTATGTAGAGCGGAACCAATATTGTCAATATGTTTTTCTTCAAGTCTATGACAATAAGAAGAAGGTAGAGAATTATAGTAATGCATAAAAGCGGCTTGGTTCTGGGGGTGAATAAGGTCGGGAATTTTGTTATATAACTTGGTGAAACGTAAGTTGAAAGACTTGATAGTCTCACTATCTTTGTATGCAATGCTATTGCATTCACGTAATTGTTCAGATGGGCTTCTAGACTACCCATAAGTAGATTTGAACCAGTAAACTAACTCTTCCCAAGTGGAAAGAATCTTGGGAGGGAGATCAAATAAATTTGTTGTTACTTTCCCTTCAAGGGAGTCAACAAATAAGTTCATACAAGTATCATTGTCATTAGATCCTATATTGTGACAAGCATTGGAGAATGCCACCAAGTGTTTGTTTGTAGTGACTGTTTTATTTCCTGAAAACCTAGGGAGATGCTCTTTGAATTTTGGAAGTGTAAGGGCAGAAGGTGCTAGGTTTAGAGGAGAGGATACATGCTATGAGGTAGTAGTAGCATCCTCTTCGAATTGAAAGAGTCCATACTTCTTTATGACCTTGGTTGGGTTGGTAGTAGATTGGACAGGGACTTGATGGATATACAAGCTACCAATCACCGATGAGGCTGAAGTTTGAGATGAAGAAGCACCTTCAGTGCCACCAGAGCCACCCACAGATGCCATTTTGTGAATGATGGGTAAAAGAGAGAAATAAGAACTAGTTGAATTAGATAAATTTCTCCTTAGAGTACCTTGTTGGGTTGACAAAACAACGTTTATTCTTCCTATTTCAGCGATAGGGGTGATTTCAGGAGATAAACCTCTTCTTATCCTAGAGACACGAGGGTTTAAGGACATGAAAAGAAGATCACAAATTTAGGAAAAAGAAAGTTATATTTGATTCCTAGGCTACCTTTTCTTCGCCTCCCAGCGTTCTTGAGCACTTATGTCTTGTTCAATTACTACCCACGAGTGTTCAAGCTCAGCCCAGGTGTTAGCGGTTTCTAAGATGGTATTGAATAAATTTAAAGCAATACTGGTTTGGTATTTAAGACCGGGCTCAATATTGGGCTGCCATGTAACAGGTACTGTCATCAGGAAAAGAAAACTGTCAAAGAATCTAAAATAAGAGAATAATTATTCAATGATAATCATGAATACAATCAACCAGAGAGATATGGAAGATCTCCCCAGTATGATCGCCCAATAAATGTTCACGAAAAGGTATTAATTACCTTACTCAATAATTTTTGAATATTTCCTGGCTAGGACAAGATAGTCGGGAATATCACCCTGTGTAAATATTTTCTCAACCCACAAGTATTAATTACAAGGGTTTAGGTTGATTTATTAATAAAAAGAATGTTGCAAAATAACATAAAAATTATATAATTTTCTGAAATGTATATAGATTACAGAAAGTAAATATGGAGATCAAAAAACAAAAGTAACCAAGTCATAAATACACACAAATGAGACAGAATAGAAATATGATTTATTTCATTCTGAGATATCAAAAGTGTTTTTCTCTTTACAAAACCCTTGTGAGGGCATGGACCAAAGTCTAATTTAGAGATCCCCGATGAACACCATACAAAAGGACTCTGACAAGAAGTAAAACTGAAATTTATAATCTGGATCGCCATAGACTGTTGCCAATTTGATTCTACAAAATATCCTTTATCAGCTATGAAACTTAATCCACAAACAGACAAGAATACACAAACTATCAAGGATGGATCAACACCTCTACAACAAACATCTGAATGATTTGGTTCAGTTTTGAACCTTTCTATCTACAATAGGACCATGTTGTTAAAAAGAGAATTAGGCTTTGAATAAACTCAAGAATTAATGAAAATTGAACTATCTCATGAAATCAAAAGAGAAAACCTTAGTCTTGCTTTCTCCTTCTATTCTCACCTTGTTTCTTTTTCTTATTTTTATTTATGCCTTCCAAATAAGTTGTAGTTCAACTACTTTCTTCAGTTAAGTTAGTTTGACATAACTAATTTAGGTTAGGAGAAATAAATAATAATAATAATATCTAAGGGTATTTAATTAATAATAACTAGGTAGGTGGGACCCCTTGTGACTCTCGTCTTTTCTTCTTTTCAAATTATAAAATATAACACAAATGGATAATCATTTCAACACATGCCACCCTTGTAACTCCCTTAGATACCTTCAAAATTGAATATTTAAATAAAATAATTTAAATCATATCCAAAAATATATAAATATCCATATAATCCACATTATCCAAAAAAGATCTTGTTGTCCAAACTTTTTTCACACCATCAACACTGTCTTTATCAACTCAAATCATAAAAACACATAAACTAAAAACCATACTTGCCACTCTGAGAGACAATCTTTATTTTATCACTATTGTCCCCCTTTGATTTCTCGGAAATAGTTCGTGGTTGATTTGAACCTTGAGGTTGTATTTCATTGATTACATGGGAATAATCATCCTTCAAATGCATGCGAGAGGATACTGATTTTGAGGAATCATTTGAAGGAGAGGAAGGGGAGGCAACATATTTTCATTTATCTTGCACAAGGGGAATGTCGGTTTTAAGTCTTTTACTTGCATGTGAAGATTGGACAAGTGAATCAATCGGGGTAATCTGAGCATTAGGATTGACAAGAGGTGGAGGAGGTGATGACAAATTGGGCCAGCCACGATGGTGAGAGACAGTCGGGTTGAAAATCTATTGCCATCCATCATTTGCAGGGACTTCTGGTTGCAAGGACACATGAGGAGGAACATGAATGTCAGGAATGTTCTAAGGATGGAAAGTAGGTCTCTCTGGTCGAGGTTTTACTATTCCTTTCTCGATCCAGTTAAAGAACCCAGCTTGGAACAGCTGGTTCAATTCATGGGGATCAACATCAAAATGAATGGAAAATCTAGGTCTTCTAGGCCCTCTATTCCAGTTTCCCCTTCCTCTGTTGTTTCTTCCATAGATGCCCCTATTGAAGAAAACCATCTTGTAGCAGCATTTTGTCAGTAACTAAGCCCTTAATAAACCATACATGACATTCTTCTTGCATGAATAAAAAATTGGCTCAGAAATTGACACGAGATACATGCAAATCGATCCATAACAAACCATTTAATAATTTCCAAATGAGAAGGGGTTGATAGGGTTTATGGGACCTATGGAGGGACTGTAATGAGTGAAAGGTGGTATAATGAGAGGGAATAAATACATGAATACTTCTCAATAATTAATTAAATAATTTAACTGTGTAAAATATACCAAAAGATCAGTTGCCAACCATTGTTGTGTTATCTCTTTTGTCATTGTTACACAGACCCTTTTTAATTTATTTTATAGAACAAGGATGTCATAAATGAAATTGGGATTATGAGGGGAATATAATGAGTGAAAAATGGTAGCATGACAGGGACATAATATGGATACTATTCATATAAAAATAAATCAAATCAAACAATCAAACATATCTTTATTCAGACCTCCACAATTCAATCAATATCCACTTTTCAAAATCGCCATCTAAATTGTTACTTCCTTTACAGATTGCTTGTTCGCTTCCAAAAAATAATTCATATGCCCAGAAATACTCAATTACAGCAGCCTTCACATCTATATAATATTTATATTACAGTCCTAACAACAACATGGTAATTGATATGATAAACCACAATAACCCTTTGAGCCACAACCATTTATAATCCAATGCCAAATCTTTTTTTTTTTCTTTTTAAAACCAATGGAATATGCACATTGATTCCAACCATTTATATCCAATTCTTATACTTTAAAACCAATAAGAACATGCATAGTATTTACCACCATTTGTCCATTATTCAAACATTGTTCGACACAATCAAATTGGGCATTAAAAATATTAATCGAGCCCCAATCCATTCACACACAGTTCTCGTTTAAATATAATAAACATAAGTATTGATTCAAATAACATTCAACAAATAACATGCAACTTTGAGTCCAAGCTTCACATAAATCAACATGTATAGACTTCTTTTAAAAAATTTCAACGAGGAACATAACCAAATCGTGCCCCAGTGACCAATCACACACAGTGCTCATTTACCCTTGATTGGATTAAAACGATATCAAGATCATATTTAGAGTTTAAAAACAAAAAATGGAGAGTAAGAACAAATGGCTCAATCAAAGGAATAAGTCTTCAAAAAACGCAGACAGCTCGTGAGGGTTACCAAAACAACAGTCAGCCACCTCCAACAGGGAACAAAAAGAAGCGAACTCTTAAACAACACTATAATATGAGCGCCCAAGCACAAAACTGTGCCCAACCAAAACACGTATAATGCTTCCATTAAACTTTCTGGGTGATGTTAAACCCAATTGTGCAATGCTTTCCAGATAACAATGTGAGTGAGGGAAACGCTATGATAGCCAACAGCTCGGGGCTTTGCCTAGTCAAGGTAAGAAAAAATTTAAAATTTCAACAATTCACATTGCAACCCAAAGTATCGAAAAATATCAACCACATAGATGAAAATGGAGTGGAAAATATTAAACATAGAGATGAAAATGGAGTGGAAAATCTTAAACACAGAGACTAGTTGTAATACTCATGTGCAAGCTCAGAGCTTGGCAAAT
This sequence comes from Picea engelmannii, assembly GCA_009831015.1. Classification (NCBI taxonomy): domain Eukaryota; kingdom Viridiplantae; phylum Streptophyta; class Pinopsida; order Pinales; family Pinaceae; genus Picea; species Picea engelmannii. Next base: position 115,309 of record ML777257.1, read on the forward strand.
AATCAATTTCCACAGAGAAACCAAACCAAACCCAATCCGACCGAGCATACTTCACTGTCATTTTATCAATAAAACCATACAAAGATTACTCACAGCAAGGAGAGCATAACCATTCAGTTTTTAAATGCTAACAATCAGAATAATCACCATAAGAAACCATGGACACAACACCAATACACAGTTCAAATATTCCATAACAGCTTAAGAAATACACAGACCGCGAGCAATCCTGAGCCAAAAATTGATTCAAAGGGGAGAGTAACCATCATGGATGGAATAATAAGGAACCCATACCTAGAAATCTTGTGTGAGGAAGAAGCTAGACTGTATGCCTCCTTTACGACCGAATAATGTGGAGCATCAACAACAACCAGAGCCAAAAACCAAAATGCAAGTATGACTAGGGTGACGGGCTTCAAGGGGTGTTTGAGTGATGTGCAGTAAATGCATGTCGCTTCCCTCTCCAACCTCATTCAATTCAATGTACGAGCCAGCGAATTCACCATAGCACTAAGCATTTAATCAACCATATATTCATTTCCATATCCCATTTTCATAGTGTTCCACCCTTGGTAATGTCAAACCTTTTTAAAAATAACAATGTGCCATAACATTACCCCATGTGCATTCAACATATAACACCCAATAAGGTGCATAAGTCTAGTAGCAAAGGTTTATTGCACCTCTTTTTGTCGCAATAATACATAGCATTAGAGCTTGTGTATAGTCATTTTATTTAAAAGAGCCCCAATATTATCCCTTTGCAAGATCATATTAAACCAATTAATGTCATGTTTAATTGCAATATCAAAACAAAATTGATAACAATCCTTTCATCCATAGGGAATCCTTAACATAATCTACGAGTGGTCATCAAAACTATCAGTGCCATGCATTAATCAACCAATCATTTTATGTCACCATAACATTTTAACCATGATTCGAAACAACTAACTGTAGAAGACTTTGTTGGTACCATAACATAAGAAAACAACATAAGCGCAGTATATCCATAATAGTGCCACAAGTCTACAAGGGGGTCCCACCTACTAGTTTATTATTAATATTAATAATTAATAGATCTTGGCAATCATTTGTGAGCATAGTATTCAGCGTTGCGTTTTTAAGCATCAACAATGAGGATCTTTAAAAGAAAATGCATATTTTTTTAATAAAATCAAAAGAGTCTTCATCAATTTGATTTGATCATACATCATTATAAAAGACTTTATCATAGAGTGGATCACAGAGGTCAACAACATCTTTCTTTACATAGTCAACTTCTTCATTGTATGAATATGAATGAAATATTTGGGATGAACCGCGATCTTGAGGTTGGATTTGTCTATTGGTTTAAAAAAATGTGGTATTTGAAATGTGAGAATAGGATTGATTGGTTAAAGCATCTTCGAGATAAAGAGTTGGGTTTTGAGGGTTATTATCAAGGCATGAATGTATGACTTGGATTTCTTCATTGACACATTCATTTGGCCAAACAATATTTTCAGGATGACAGATATTGGAAAAAATATCCTCAACCATTTCATTGAAACCAAGTTCACATGAAGATATATCATCCCCTGAATCTTCTTTCTCATTTTCTTCGGAATGATCATGAGGAAGAAAGATATCATGAGTAATATTATGTAAATCGAGATTATTTTATTCACATTATTTGTCCTCTAAGACTATTTCATTAGATAAAATATGATTTTGCTCAAAATGATTTTCGAAAAAAGTATCATCAAAAGGAAATGCATCAAATAAGGTTACATGATCGGGGATAATACGAGAAGATTCATAAGAGAAAGACTCATTACAAAGCCCTAAATTTATTGATAAAATATCATGAGAAATAAAATTATTTTCTTGACCATTCAAGAAGAGGTAAGGGTTTCCATGGTAAGCATGCTTGGATTTCTATGAAAAAACTACAAGTCGATTGTGCATGAGGACCATTACAAAAATCACATTGAGGAGTGTTAGGTGGAGAAGGAAAGTCATAAATGAATTTTGTAAAAATTGCTTCTCCCACCAAATTAGGATTTGGTGATACATGCCTATACCAATCTCTTGCTTTACCACAAAGAGTAAGAGGAAAAATATCAAAAGAAGCGTAATCATCTTGGACCCCAACAGATTGGCGAAACCAAATAAACTTATTGACATGGTAGAGAGAAGACTCTTGTGGATAACCTTCAAAAAGAGGACACCCAATCATGGATAGTTTGGTGATCAAATCAAAATCAGGTTTATGCATGATAAAGAAGGGTGAGAAAATGCATTGTTGCTTGAAGGAAAGATAAACATTAAATCAAAACTTGAGAAAAACAATTGAATAGTCCTCCCCAATATGGTCTCCAAAACTATGTTGATGAAAAAGAATGAAAAATCTCAATACCAACATTTTAATATTTTGCTTGGCTAGAGAAAAATAATTGGCATTATCACCCTGTGTTCATAGCCTCCTTTACAAAAATTTCAATTAATTATCAAGAAAAATGTCCTTGGAATTAATGTTGTCTTTTATAATTTAGGTATGTCAAAATGAAAAGAAAATATTAAAACATCATTTTTTTTTGAATAATTTTTTAACAGCTTCAGAAATAAAAGATCTGATAAAAATAACACAGAGAATTCAAAAGAGACTCAAAACCATCCAAATATTTTATTTATTCAAATATGAAATACAGCCAACAATGTTCTTCATACCCTAAGGGGTAAGGACCAGAATGAGTCTTAACAGTCAAAGATGGTATATTACATCATACAAAGACCATTGGTATCATCAAGTGAAACCAAGACTGAAACAATGCTGAAATGAAAGGACATAAATGTCATTGCCTTGAATCCACACAAAACCCTCAATCAATACTAAAAACTAATCCAAAAATCTAACAAGAATCCATAGACTATCAGAGATAGATGATCAACTGTAGTGTCCCCAAGACCGAGCCCTTTGTAAATCTGGTTTATGAAATGAATTGTAAATATGTGTTGTAGGCTGGTGAGCCAAGTTTGTATAAGCCTGTGGGCTTATGTGATTGTTAGGCCAGAGAACCTAAGGGTTGTAGGCCAAGGGCCTGATTTTGTATCTATATGTATGCAGCACATTAATAAAATATAAACACCACCACGTGCAGGCCGACACAATGAATGAGTGATGGGGGACTAAGAATCCATAGAGAGGGCAAGGGATTAGGGGCTGGAAGGTGGAAAAAGGGGCTAAGTGTTAAGCCTAGGGGGCTTAAGCCTTGGGAATAATATTTTATTATTATTCCAAAGAACATGTGCATTTTATGTTTTTTTTATCCTAAGTCCTGGCAAGGGGAAAACGTGCAAAGGGGATGCATGTTGATGAAACACATGAAGTTCCAAGGGTGACAAGTGTCAGCCCTGGTGCATGTGAATAAAACGGCTAGGATGAACCGTGAGAGGGGTTCCTCCGCCATTCGACCCTGGACTGCCCTGAGCATGAAACCATCTGAACTCTGCAAAAAGACTTTTGTGCATTTTGGAAGTCGGAAAGAAGACCTGTGTGATTCCGAGGAAGCCCGGTGTTGACTTCGGGAAGCTTGTGTTTGTTTCTGAGTATATCCTCTGTCTGAACAGTCTGAACCTGTGTTGACCCCTACGTGGATTGTTTGTCATGCGCCCTCGAGAGCCAAAGCATGAGTCTATCCTGTGTTGTCGGATTGAGAAATAAGAAGTGACCTGCCATTGTTGAACCTGTTGGAAAGCCCGTGTCTGTTTTCCCCGTTGGTTGTGTGGCCACGCAGTACTGGACTGCGTGGGGCTTGTTGACTAGTGGTACAACACTCTCTCTAGGTGAGAGAGGTGATTGAGGTTGGAAGAACAGGTTGTTTGCCTGTGAGCGATTCTCTCCAGGTGAGAGAGTGCGTAGAGGAAGGAGAGAACTCCTGGAAGGAACCATGTAGCTGCCACAGAGCTCGGAGACTTCCGGTCCAGTCTATTGTTGTAACTCAAGGAAAGGGAGGTTAGCAACCGAAGGACTGTCTAGGTGACAGAGAAGGTGTATACTCCTGGGGTGGAATAGGCATGTGGGAAAGGAGATTCTGTGGGCAGTGAGCATGAGTGGTTCCTGGGAGAGAATTCCTTCCTTGTGACTGTGTGTTTTCCATGTAACCTCAGCCTAGCCTAGGATTCCCTGCCTTGGGGTGGAGCTTAGTCCCAGCTTGGGGGTGAACCATTGCTGAGCTGACGAGCAGTGTGGTCTAAGGCTGGGAGGTTCGTGGAAAACTTGCACTTGGTTGGTGGAACTACCACTGTTTCTAAGATAAGTACCAGATGATGCTTTAATTATGTTTCTGTATCTCTGTATATCATAATTATCATGTATTTTGTTGTGCATTTGGATTAATTATGTTAGTAACAATTCTTATGCTTACTCTGAGTTTAAATGTATTTCTTACTTAAATGCATGTTGTTTTATAATCAGAGAATTATTGTTATATTTCCACGAAGTATGGTAAAAGAAAGGTTGTTACAATTTGGTATCAGAGTGATTAATCCTTGGCGCCAAAAGGGTGTGTTACAATTTGGTATCAGAGCCAAGGTTTCAACACTAAGACTAGATGGGCCAGTGGAGTGGTATTTGGACCGAGGGTGAGAGGCGAAATTGTGTTTGGAGGACGAATTTCAGACCCTCGTATGGTCCGAAGTGTCAAGGAGCTACTTGACCGTGCCTATAAGCTCGGGAGGTATAGCAGTGTTGTGAAACCACAACGGGTGTGGTATATGGCCACAAGGAGAGAGGACTCCACACCAGCAGTGTTGGAGCTTTAGGATTGGTTCGAGAGGAAAGGTGAGCCCTCGTGACCATCGGATCTGGAAAATGTGCACAGGGATTAAAATCCCTTTTGAATTGCACAGGAGCATGGGAATCGCGATACGCAAACTCCCGAAAGCCTGAGAAGATCTACGTTGTAGATCTGGGAGGAAGGCTCAACCGTTAGATCTGGCGGAGTCGCGCTCAAGTTAGTCACGAAAACCTTTCGGGTTTCGTAAAGTCAGGAGATGAGAAGTGAGGGAGGTGAACACCTCCGAAACCCGAAGCCCGAAACGTCGAATCGATCTACACTGTAGATCATAGGAAGGGAGTTGACCGTCGGAATGAGTTGACGAGTAAACTGTAACTTCAGGATTTCGACAAATGGAAGTTCGAGATGTCGGATACATAGACTCCCGATGCCCGAAAACCTGAAATGCCAAAAAGATCTGCGTCGTAGATCTGAGAGAGGATCTAACCGTTGGATTCTTTTCCTGGAATGGACGTGGGTGCACGGATGTGTACCATGTGCCAGAGAGTTGAAAAGAGAGGTGAGAGTGGTGGGGACCGGTGACGTTACCGATGGTGACGTGGACCCTCCAAAACGTACCATGCACCACTATGGTTGAGGGCAATGCCTGTGCTGTGGGCCCGAAGAGTAAAGTGAACCAAAATTTTGGATTTCAGGGATTGTAATGACAAGGAGTTAGAAGTCACTACATAGTGAACTTTCGGGTACTGAAAACCCGAAGTCCCAAAATTTGCAGAACTGACGGAGCTCAAAAAACTTATTCGAATCCAAACGTTTTTTTTCTTGTTTACGTTGGTTATGAATGTTGTAAATTTTCCTGAAGGTTAAGGGCCTGACAAACCTCGGATTGATTGCACATTTCATGTGTAGAGTTCAACGAGTATCAGGACACCAGTTAATCGACGTCGAGTATGGAATTAAAAGAGGTGCAGATTGCCTCCAAAACAGAGGATGAAAGGATACGAAGGAATGTCAACCTGGGAGTCGAAGGAACAAACTCTAATGGGCACAGAAAAGAGATAGATAAAGAAGGATGTATGATGAAACTCATTGAAAAATTGCAGAAAGATGCTCAGGCTTGCCGAGCTGATAGCCAAAAGCTCATGAAAATCAGGAATCGGCAGGGTGAATTCAACTTTAAAATGTTGAAGAGCCTGGAAAGAATAGAAAAGAAATTGGAAAAAGAGAGTGACACAAGCAGATCAAGAAGTGTCAGAACCCCTGAGAGGAGAAGAATATCAAGGAGTGGTAGCAGACATTACCATCTCTCCCCGAAGCATTCTGGCAAGGAAACACACAGTAGTTCAAGCCCGTCCCCTTCCAGAAAACACCAAAAATCTGGAAAGGATGAATTGAAATGGGAAATGAACAAGATCAAGCCTCCAACGTTTGATGGAGAACATAAGAAGGAGGAAGATGTCGAGACATGATTGCTTGGCATGAAGAAATATTTCCAACTGCAGAACTACTCTGCTCATGCAGAAGGAAGAATTGTGATGTACCAACTAAAAGGAAAAGCATCCATGTGGTGGGATCAGTTTGTGCAAGTACAACACATCAGAGAGAAGTATATCACTTGGAAGGAGTTTAAGAGGTATTTCGAGAAGAAATACCTAACCAAAAGATATTATGACAGAAAGATGAAGGAGTTCTTTGAACTCAAGCTAGGAAGCATGACCATTGATGAGTACGAACGAAGTTTCTTGTAACTGGTGAAGTATGTTCCATTCATCAAAGATGAGACTGTCAAGATTCAAAGGTATCTGAGTGGACTACCACCTTCCAGCGGTGATAAGATTCAGTATGATGATCCTAAGACCATGGAAGAAACGATAAGAAGGGAGAAATGCTTGTATGAACAACAAAGAGAAAGGCCTATCCTTCGGAAGGCTTGGGATGACCAGAAAAGGTTTAAGAAGGAACAGAGGCAGAAGGGAAACAAGCCTCCCTTTTTCAGGAATAGTCCTTGGGGACAGTCATATTTTAGAGAGCCCAGGAAAGTTGAAGGGAGTGAGCAGATGCCAATACCTCCACCTATGGAGTGTTGGGGTTGTAAAGGGAATCATAGATACAGAGACTGCCCCCACAGAAAAGATAAAGCGAGAACTTTCCATACTATTCAGCAAGCTGAAAAAGTGGAGGATATGGGCAGCAGAATGCCAAGGATCTACGCAGCCCTGTACAACAAGAAAGAAGAATTTCAATTGCACATGATTGAAGTGGAAGGTATGATTAACATCCGACCACTCATTATTTTAATTGATTCAGGGGCTGGCCATAGTTATGTAGATCCTAGGGTGGTGGAAAGTTTGCATTTAAAAAGAAGCAAACATGAAAATCCTGGCCTAGTGTAGTTAGCCATAGGAACCAAAAGGAAGGTCACTAAATTGGTTAAGTCATGTTCAGTGGACATGAAAGGATTGAGCACTAAGGATGAATTGAATATTCTGCCTTTAGGCTCTTACGACTACTTAATTGGGATGGACTGGTTGGACCAGCACCATGCCCTTTTGGACTGCTGTAACAAGAGGTTTACATGCCTGGAAAAAGAGGGAAATTAGGTAACAGTCCAAGGAATTCCCAGAGCTGTGGCTGTTAGAGAAATCTCATCCATGCAGCTAAAAAAGTGTTACAGGAAAGGCTATCAATTATTTGCAACCCGTGTGGGAGAAGCATCCAGAGATGCAGTCTCGAAACTGGGAGACCATGAGGTACTCAAAGAGTTCAAGGACGTATTTTAGGAGGTACCTGGACTACCTACAAAGAAGGACATCGATTTTTCTATAAATTTGATACCAGGAGCAACTCCAGTTTCAAAGGCTCCTTATAGAATGAGTACGCCAGAGCTGAAGGAGTTGCATTTGCAGCTTGAGGAGCTTTTGAAGAAGGGTTACATTTGCCCAAGCATGTCACCTTGGGGTGCCTCGGTCCTATTCATGAAGAAGAAAGATGGGACGTTGAGGTTGTGCATTGATTTTCGGCAATTGAATAAGGTAACTGTCAGGAACCAGTATCCTCTACCAAGGATCGATGATCTTTTTTATCAATTGAAGGACACAAAAATATTTTCAAAAATAAATCTCAGATATGGATATCACCAAGTGAGAATAAATGATGAGGACATTAGCAATACCGCCTTTAGAACAAGGTACGGTCATTATGAATTCACAGTGGTGTCGTTTGGACTGACAAATGCACTTGTTGTTTTCATGTGCTTAATGAATGGTGTATTCAGGGACTATTTAGACAAGTTTTTCACAGTCTTCCTGGATGACATCTTGGTGTATTCCAATTCAGAGGAAGAGCATGAGAAACACCTGAGAATGGTGTTGCAAGTGTTGAGAGAACACCAGCTGTACGCCAAGCTGAACAAGTGATCATTTTATCAAAGGCAGATTCATTACTTGGGACACATTATATCTGAAGAAGGGATCGTTGTGGATCCTAAAAAGGTTGAGGCCATCTGAGAATGGTCAGTGCCAAGGAATGTGGTGGAGGTTAGATATTTTATGGGTCTGGCAGGCTACTATAGAAGGTTTATAGCCAGATTTTCAAAGATAGCTCATCCTATCACTTCCTTGCAAAGGAAGGAGAAGAAGTTTCAGTGGACTGAAGAGTGTGAGAACAGTTTCCAGCGATTGAAGCAGTTGTTAACCAGCGCTCCAATCCTGAGGATTACAGATCCAAATATGGATTTCGTGGTGTGCACAGATGCATGTAAGGAGGGGCTGGGAGGAGTTCTCAGCTAAGATAGATTTGTAATCTGTTATGAGTCCCGAAAGCTGAAAGAGCATGAAAGGAATTATGCCACTCACGATTTAGAGCTGGCAGCAATCATCCATGCATTGAGTAAATTGAGACATTACCTCATGGGAAGGAGATTCGAATTGAGAACAAACCAAAACGGTCTGAAGTATTTATTTGATCAGTCGACTTTAAATTCTAGGAAAATCAGATGGTTGGAGTTTCTGTGTGAATATGACTTTGACATCAAGCATATCAAAGGAAAAGAAAATAAGGTGGTTGATGCACTCAGCAGAAAAATGCACGAATTACATGCTACAGCCATTAGCATGTACAGGACTGAGATTAAAGACAGAATTTTGGAAGCTGCAAATGTTGATTTGCAGTACAGAGGTTTGGTAGCAAAGTTACAGCAGCGTGAGAGACCACAGACCAAGGAAAGTTACACCTTGGAAGTTGATGGCTTACTTCTATATAAAAACAGAGTGTACATACCCAATGTACGAGAATTGAAGCTATCAATTCTAAAAGAAATGCATAACGTGGCTTATGTTGGACATCTTGGATATCAGAAGACTGTAGCAGTCAAAAGCCATTATTTTTGGCCGGGTATGAAGAAAGAAATCGTTGAATACAGCACCAGATGTATGGAGTGCCAGAAAGTTAAGGCTGAGCATAGACACCCAGCAGGGTTGCTGCAGCCTTTACCCATTCCTGAGTGGAAATGGGAAGTGGTGACAATGGATTTTATCAAAGGATTGCCTAGGACGAGCAAGTAGCATGATTCAATCATGGTGGTGGTGGACAAGCTTACAAAAGCTGCCCATTTTATTCCACTGAAAACCACTCACAGGGAAGCAAATGTTGTTGATATCTTCTTAAAAGAAGTGGCATGCTTGCATGGAATTCCTAAAACAATTGTGTCTGATAGGGACCCGAAATTCACCTCGAATTTCTGGAAAGGATTGTTTAAGGGATTCAGAATGAATCTGAACTTTAGTACAACGTATCATCCTGAGTCTGATGGACAGACAGAGAGGGTGAACAGAGTAATAGAAGACATACTAAGAATGTATGTGATGGATAAACCATCAAGGTGGGAAGACTACTTGCATTTGGTAGAATTCGCCTACAATAATGGGTATCATGCATCATTGAAGATGAGCCCATTCGAAGCACTTTATGGAAGAAAGTGAAACACTCCAGTGAGATGGGATAATCCAGCTGACGGAGCAGTAGTTGGGCTTGAGCTGCTCAAAGAGATGGAATACCAAATGATAAAGATTAAACAAAATCTAAAAGCTGCCCAGGACAGGCAGAAAAGTTACGCTGATAGTAACAGAACCCATAGAGAATTCAAAGTGGGTGACCATGTTTTCCTGAAAGTGAAAACTAACAGGAGTTCTCTGAAGCTGGGAAGTTGCGCCAAGTTGGCAGCAAGATTTTGTGGGCCA
>ML777257.1:125376-146194 GCA_009831015.1 Picea engelmannii
GAAGCTGGGAAGTTGCGCCAAGTTGGCAGCAAGATTTTGTGGGCCATTTGAGATCCTGGAAAGGATTGGGCCAGTTGCATACATGCTTGCATTACCTACATCTATGACTGTACATAATGTGTTTCATGTTTCACTGCTTAAGAGATATATACCTGATGCTAATCATATTATCGATTGGAATGTGATTCAGGTGGAACCAGAAGGTGTCCTGCAAGTGCATCCTGTGTGCATATTGGACAGGAAAAACAAATAGCTCCAGAATCGAGCCATAGAGCTTGTAAAGGTCTAGAGGAACTAGTACGGTCCTGAGGACAGGACATGGGAGCATGAAGAGGTTATGCAGGAAGAGTACCCGCATCTTTTTGAAAATTTTGAAAGAAAAAAAAAGCTTGCAGAGACAGTGTAAGGTTGCACTGAGGACAGTGCAGAAATAAGGGGAAGGGAATTGTAGTGTTCCCAAGACCAAGCCCTTTGTAAATCTGGTTTATGAAATGAATTGTAAATATGTGTTGTAGGCTGGTGACCCAATTTTGTATAAGCCTGTGGGCTTATGTGATTGTTAGGCCAGAGAGCCTAAGGGTTGTAGGCCAAGGGCCTGATTTTGTATCTGTATGTATGCAGCACATTAATAAAATATAAACACCACCACGTGCAGGCTGACACGATGAATGAGTGATGGGGGACTAAGAATCCATAGAGAGGGCAAGGGATTAGGGGTTGGAAGGTGGAAAAAGGGGCTAAGTGTTAAGCCTAGGGGGCTTAAGCCTTGGGAATAATATTTTATTATTATTCCAAAGAACATGTGCATTTTATGTTTTTTTTTATCCTAAGTCTTGGCAAGGGGAAAACATACAAAGGGGATGCATGCTGATGGAACACATGGAGTTCCAAGGGTGACAAGTGTCAACCCTGGTGCATGTGAATAAAACGGCCAGGATGAGTCGTGAGAGGGGTTCCTCCACCATTCGACCCTGGACTGTCCTGAGCATGAAACCGTCTAAACTATGTAGGAAGACCTTCATGCATTTCGAAAGTCAGAAAGAAGACCTGTGTGATTCTGAGGAAGCCATGTTGACTTCGGGAATCTTGTGTTTGTTTCTGAGTATATCCTCTGTCTGAATAGTCTGAACCTGTGTTGACCCCTGCGTGGATTGTTTGTCACGCGCCCTCGAGAGCCAGAGCGTGATTCTATCCTGTGTTTTTAGATTGAGAAATAAGAAGTGACATGCCATTGTTGAACCTGTTAGAAATCCCGTGTCTGTTTTCCCCGTTGGTTGTGTGGCCACGCAGTGCTGGACTGCGTGGGGCTTGTTGACTAGTGGTACGACACTCTCTCCAGGTGAGGGAGGTGATTGAGGTTGGAAGAACAGGTTGTTGTCCTGTGAGCGATTCTCTCCAGGTGAGAGAGTGCGCAAAGGAATGAGAGAACTCCTGGAAGGAACCATGTAGCTGCCATAGAGCTCGGAGACTTCCGGTCTAGTTTGTTGTTGTAACCCAAGGCAAGGGAGGTTAGCAGTCGAAGGACTGTCTAGGTGACAGAGAAGGTGTATACTCCTGGGGTGGAACAGACATGTGGGGAAGGAGAGTCTGTGGGAAGTGACCATGAGTGGTTCCTGGGAGAGAATTCCTTCCTTGTGACTGTGTGTTTTCCCTGTAACCTCAGCATAGCCTAGGATTCCTTGCCTTGGGGTGGAGCTTAGTCCCAGCTCGAGGGTGACCCACTGCTGAGCTGACGAGCAGTGTGGTCTAAGGCTAGGAGGTTCGTGGAAAGCCTGCACTTGGTTGGTGGAACTACCACTGTTTCTAAGATAAGTACCAGATGATGCTTTAATTATGTTTTTGTATCTCTGTATATCATAATTATCATGTATTCTGCTATGCATTTGGAATAATTATGTTAGTAATAATTCTTATGCTTACTCTAAGTTTAAATGTATTTCTTGCTTAAATGCATGTTGTTTTATAATCATAGAATTATTGTTATATTTCCGCGAAGTATGTTAACAGAAAGGTTGTTACATTTTGGTATCAGAGCGATTAAGCCTTGGTACCAAAAGGGTGTGTTACATCAACCTTGTGAAGTATATTAGCAAATCAATACTTCTTGGCTCTCATTGTTTCCACCTTCAGTAGGATCTGGTTATCAACAAGAAGTCCTTAGCACTTAAGTATTTCATAGATGAATGAAATATAAAATAAATCTCACTTAAGAAGCAAGAGAAAACCTTATCAGATTTGTTCTCTCTATCACTCTCCCTTTTTGCTTGTCCCTTGAAATATCCTTTTATTCTTCTCAAAAGTAGTTTGAGAAGTTCAACTAATTTTAGTTATGTCATTAACTAATTTTAGTTAATAGGGACAAATTTTATAAATTAATAATAATATTTGATGATAAGGATAAATAAATACTAACTAATAGGTGGGGACCCCCTAATTGCTCTTTAATTTTTAAAAACAATTTTCCCCTTGTTCTTCTTTCAAAATAGATATAAATTAATGTCATCAATTATCCAATTAAATACCAACATAACCCACATTCTAATCAGTTTATATAAAAAAAATGTAGACAACCATGTGACTCTCGAATATAATATATATTTATAAAATATATTAGATCTTTGTTTTAGTCAAAATATACCATAATTATGCCAAAATAGATTTCAAAATTATAAATATATCCAAAATGATGAGTTATCCACTTGTTCAAACTATACCACCATCTAAAATAATCATATCTATCCCAGTAACGAAATCATGAAATATCATCATAAAAACTAAAAGTCATATTCCTTATGAGGCAATTTGCCTCTATTCACTTCCTTTACTAAAGAAACTCATATATAAGTACAAGTAAAGTTAGAGAATATATACCATAGCTAATATTCATCAAACACCATTTGCATAATACAACTTAGAATAACTTTTTTCAATAGCAAACAAACATGCAAGAAGCCATGGACACACATGGAAAACAAATCAAAATATTAGTTCTACCCTTTAGCTCTTTTTAATTTCATACAACAATCATTATTTAAAGAACATGGGAACGTAAATGAATTTGGGAATGTGGTACGATTTGTAATGCACGAAAAATGCACTAATGGTAGGAAAATATAATGGTACATGTTCATAAATAACTTTCATTATACATTTGTAATCCTGGTTACCCTCCCACAATATCTTCAACTATGCCTCATCAAATACCCATCATTGTTGTTTTTAATCATCAAGTATGCATCAGGGGGAAGAAATATGATTTAAAATGAAAGTGGAAATGGGAGCTAGGAATAATTTATGGAAAATGAAAATATCGAGGGATGTGGCCCTCAGAAAAATTGAGCTTTTCTATCATCCCATAATATAATTATGATCATAACCTCATCATATATCAACCATAAAATGTATTTCCCTTTAAATATTAATATCAATATGACAGAATAATTCTTAATTTAAAATGAAAGTGGAAATGGGAGCTAGGAATAACTTATGGAAAATGAAAATATGGAGGGATGTGGCCCTGAGAAAAATTGATCTTTTATATCATCCCATAATATAATTATGATCATAACCTCATTACGCTGAAAGGCGTATACTTATTGACAATGGGCAGAATTAATCACCTTTTGATCATAAATTTCAATCCTAGGGTTGGCAATTGAAGATGCTGGCATATTCTTCGTCGTCCTCTCTAATCAATGGATGAGATTTTGATAAATTAACTTCCGCTCATTTATAAAGACGTCCGTTTATGTGATTACTTTTTCACATTTACTAAATAAAATTAAAAAATTACTTGCTCATCACCAGATTGCCACGTTAAGTGATTAAGAAATAACAACAGTGATTAATAAACTGGACAGATGCGTATGGCCGCGTGGATGTGAACTGTTTCCGTTTCATTGGTGTGGAATTGGATGCAAATTAAAACGTTTTGTAGTGCGCCGTCATTTTTTAACCAGGGCGGATGCTTATGGCTTCCTCTACCCACGATTCCGCTTCCGCTTTTCAATTCCATGCCAGGTTTTGCCTGCGTTTTAAATGCCACCCAACGTTAAGCCTTTCGGCGTTCACCAGCCGTGAGTACTCACGGCTGTGCTAGTCATATATCAACCATAAAATTTATTTCCCTTTAAATATTAATATCAATATGACAGAATAATTCTTAATGTTACAAGGGGACAAAATGAATAATCTTTTGAAATGATAAATGGAATTTGGGAAAAAAAAGGAATAATTAATGAAAAGTGAAAGTATGAGGGATGTGGTCCTACAAATATAGAACCAAACATGCAACATATTTTCAACTTATCACACCTTTATTTCCAAAATTCAAACAATTTTCAAGTATGCCTAATATTTTCAAACATGTGTCATTTGTAACAGTTATATCTGAGTTGATCCCAAAATTTTCCAAACAGTGCATGCAATTAACTAATGTTAAGTTTGACTCCAAACAAAATGTAGGTATTAAATATACAGTCTGCCTCTTCAACTTATAATCATCAATGTTATCATCAAAATCCATTTATTTGCATATTGAGGGTCAAATTGTGTTAGGCAATTTAAATATGAAGAGAACAAAATATTTGTGTAGCTTTGAAAACCCAGAATATCATTATAGTCTTGTAACTCATCGAAAACTCTCGTGTAAACAAAAAACACAGGTGTAACCCCCCAAAAAAACATATCTATACATTCAAAAAAAAATGTGTATCACACATCTCTTCAATAACATCCATCCTTTTTTGTTAATAATCATACTTCTATGCAAATACAACATACATGTGCAGCCACCAAGATACCTAAAATGTCGAATGTATCATGAAAAGCAACCATTTCCATTTGTTGATCGAAATAAATTTACTTATTTTCCTCCCATTATAACCATGATCATAAATCGAGCTGGACATTGTCATTTAAACATTTTATTATGAAGGATGATTTCGAAGAGTGTTAGGGTTACAAAACCAAAAACCCACTTATAGTTTCAGCACAAATATTCATTGCAAGGAAGTGCAAAGACTAGGGTTACATATGGAGGATGACCCAGCCATTTTTATATATGGGTTCAAAACTGGACTATGTAAATGTCTCTTTTTCACAAAAATAACCTCGTCTAGATACCAAAACTTCGGAAGGAGGAATGTGAAAATGAAACCGAACAGAAATTCGAAATAACCCATAGATTCTATCTCCAAACAGAGGGTGAAACAATGCAAGGTTATTTCATATGTATATTACTTCTAGGGGCGGCGAGGTGACTCATGAATGGGTGATAATAACTTGTCATAATAATAGTCTAAGACTGTGCAAAAATAGAATAGATGTTTGAAACCAAATATTCACACAAATATATATTGCAAGAGAAAAAACTTAGTAACCATCGTAACCCATCAAGATTTTATTCGTTTTTAGGGTGATATTGAGACAATAAGACGATCAGCATGAGTGCATTATCACTTAACATTTTCTAGAGAAAAATAAAGGTTGCAGAACGTGTTCAACAACAAGAAACAAGTTCATTCATAATCATACAGAGCTACATCTAAATTATCACTAAAAATCTTAAATGAATTTGATGAGAATGAACCATGGAAACATACCTTCACTAAAACATGTTATGATCTCTTTGAAAAACTAATTCTCAGTGCTAGGGTAGTCAAGGGTTAAGGTTGTAGAGACTATTCCTCAGAGTGGGATTCCAAAACAATACAAGTGAAATGTCAGTTCGTTGAGGGTGGTAACCTCATGAAAACCATATGTCCATGCATTCAATGCATGAGAATCACGTCCCAAAACATTTATTCTCTTTTCCAGATCATCGTTCCACTAGAACCCACAACCAATAGCAACGCAACATACCATTCCATGTGTGAATCATGTGTCTAACATCCTCATCAGTAAAGCCTTTATATCTTACCGACCCTTTCTTTTCAGAATTAAAACCACATTCGTTGCCAATTTTATGACGCAACGACATATATATGTCAAGATAAACATCAATGGTAAGCAATGTAAAATGAAACCATCATGCAATATATCATATGCATTGTATTTACAAGGCATTTCCAATATTTAAACTGCATCGTGCCTCTTTGTGACAAGATCTCGATACTATAATATGCAATATTAAGTTGTTGAAGTATCATTTCACATTGTATCACTAGTATATAACCAACATATTAATGTAAACTTACACATAATCACTTGCAAATATCGTGTATATGTGTATACCAACATTCGTGTATGAAGTATCATTTCACATTGTATCACTAGTATATAACCAACATATTAATGTAAACTTACACATAATCACTTGCAAATATCGTGTATATGTGTATACCAACATTCGTGTATGAACAAGATGTGTGAATGTTCATTCATTAACGTTGATAACCAATATAAAGATTCATACTTTTTATTTATCACCTCTAGAATTTCATTTTTACAAATCACGAAATGGCATAGTAAAAACTAAAGTAGAATGTAAAGACCATTCTTTGGGAAAGGGTGTATTGTCGAGCCCCACCTATAATTAAGTATTTATAGCTTATAGATAGATAATAATAAAAAATTATTTATGCCTTGCAACCATTTGTAGGCAGGTGGATAGTTGACCATTTTATGAGTCAACAACATCTATATTCTTCAAAAATTGGTATTAAGAATGATTTGTAGCCTAAATAATGAAATATTTTACAATATGCATAATTATAACAACATTTTTTACATGCACATTTTGCAGAATTAGAGGTATAGAAAAAACATAATTGTTTCCTGTATGAGGACTAGAGATATGGAGGATTCCCATGGATATTGCAGCCATGAGGATGAGATAAGAGGTTTACATATCAGTGTGGGAAATGTAGATATCAAGTTCAATGGACAAATAATTAGGGTGGAGTTGGTGGAGCTGGTTGAGACTATGAGAAGCTTGTAGAAGGAAGTGCATAGTTATAGAGAAGACAATGAGAGGATGATGAGAGTTCGGGAGGACTTACTATAGAGTTTGAATATGTTGCAAAGACAAGTCAAAAAATATTTTGGCATAAAGCAAGCATCTAGTGCAAGGAAAGTAGATGCATCCATATCTCATGATATGAGGGATGATCATAGAGGGTCTAGGAAATCAAGGAGTGTTAATAGACATCATCATCATGCACCAAGAAACTCAACTAGAAGAGCACATGAATGTTCAAGGTTGGAGAGAATCCCAAGTGTGTCCCCTTTCAGAAATCGGAGGAGGAGGTATGGATTAGATATTTTACGAGATCTCAAGAAGGTCAAGCCTCCATCATTTGATGGAGATCATAGTAAGAGAGAAGATGCTAAATCTTGGTTTTTGGGCATGAGAAAAATTTTCTATTTACATGGTTGCTCATAAAATGTAGAATCCATAATTGTATCCTATAATCTTTAAGGAAGAGCATCTTTGTGGTGGGATCAACTTAAGAAATTTAAGCACATTTATGAGAAGAGGATATCATCAAGGCGGTTTAAAAGATATTTCCAGCATAAATACTTGTCACAGAAATATTATGACAAGAAGATGCAAGATTTATTTGAACTCAAACTTGGAATCATGACAATGGATGAGTATGAAAGGAGATTCCATGAATTGTTGAGTTATGTGGACTTAATCATGGATGAGAAGATCAAAATTTAGAGGTTCTTGAGTGGACTGCCACCCTTCCTACAAGGATAAAATTTAGTTTGATGAACCCAAGGCCTTGGAAGAAACCATAATAAAAGCTAAGTATTTGTATGAGCAGAACAAAGGAAGGCCATCTTTACAAAAGACCTAGGATGATAAGAAGAAAGGAAAAATGGATTAGAGGAAGAAGGATTCAAGACTGATTTCTTTGTTTGTTAGTTTCCATTGTGGTGTATTGAGTTATACAAATCCATTATTATTATGTCCTCTCAATTACTTAAGGTCCAATCCAAGTTGTTTCTAATTTCCTTGGATTTCCCTTCACTTTCCTATCATAAAGGAGCTCTAAGTCTCCATTTGTAAATTATTTATTTCTCAAATGTTTTCCATGTCATTTTTTTTTATCTCTTTTATGCACCTTGATGGTGTAGGGATACATTATTTCTTTCCTTATCTTGTTTAGTTGGTACAATCAACCTATTTTTCTTGTGCTAAATCAAATTTATGTACCATGGAAACTCTATTTGCATCTACTCCAAAATGTAGTGGCACTATTATTTCTTTTCCATACACCAATTTGAATGGGGTTTGTTTAGTCAATCTCTTATAAGTAGTTATATATTCCCAAGGAACAACAAATACCTTGTCATCCCAGTCTTACTTATCTACTTTACAGAATTTTGTTCAAACATAAAGTTAAAAATTTATTAAATGTTTTGACTATATTTTATTAGGGATGATAGGGAAACTCTTATTATCATCTACTAAAAACTCTTTCATTAGTTTATCTATAGTTATATTCATAAAATGTGTCCCTCAACCAAATATAGTGATGATTTTCTCATATATAAAGTTGGATGCTGCTTATTTGTTCCAACTATCAATTAGTTCTTTTTTAGTCCATTTTTTCAAGTACTCAATTGATGTGATGATGTATTTTTCTCATATTCTTCTTCCTTTAGTAAGGAATGGCCCTGCATAATAAATAACCCAAATCTCAATGAAGAGACTTGGGTTAATCAATTCTAATGGCATCTCATCTGTTTCTAATGTTCTTCCCATCCTTTTATAGTTGTGACATGTTTTTACATTAGTTTTGTAATCTTTATTTATGGTAGGCCACCAAAGAAATGCTTGTAAATTTTTTCTTGTTGTGGTGTCTATATCATAGCAACCTCCTACTTTTCTAGTATGTGCTTCCTCAATTATGTATTATATTTCATGTTTCAATGCACATCATATAAGTACATTATTAAGTCGTATTTGGTATAAAATCTTATTAGTGAATGTGTATGGAGTAGCTTTCATGGAAAAAACTTTTTCCTTTTTCTTGTTGTGGTGTCTACATGATAGCAACCTTCTACATTTCCAACACTTTCTTCCTCAATTATGTCTTATATTTCATGCTCCAATGCACATCATCTAAGTACATTATCCAGCCCTATTTTATATAAGCTTTCATCAATCAATGTGTATGGAGTATCTTTCATGGAAAAAATGTTTCTTTTTTTCTTTGGCATCTATTGAGGATACTTTTCTTGTTGTAGGATATGTATAATCTCTACTAATTCTCTAGGGTCATATTAAATTTTAAATAGGTGAACATTACTAATTCTCTAGGGTCATATTCAATTTTAAACAATGTTAAATAGGTGAGCATTAGTTAGGTCATTATCTATCCTAGTTTAATCCTCTACAGTCTCAATTATTGACAGGTTGTTGAGATCTACATGTTCCCTCCCTAGTTTCACTATCACTTCAAACTCAAACTCCTGGAATAGTAATAACCATCCACAAATCCCCTCTTGATGTACTAACTTGCTGACCAAATACTCCAATGATATGTGGTTTGTATAACATACAAAAGGGTTGGCCGATAACTACTATTTAGATTTGTGTAAATAAAATATCATTCAAATCCTTCTCTTTCTATAATAAAGTGATTCCATTCTACCTTGTTAATATTTCCACTTGTGGTCAATACCTTATTCTCTTGACTATGATAAAACAAATTTGACTGCTATATTTTATGCATTGAAATACACATGGAACTTCTTGCTCCAATCCTAAAATCACAATATAGGGGCCTCAACTAGATTTTACTTTAAAATTTCAAAAAATTAATTGAAATTTGCAGTCCAAAACAATTATGATTCATTTTTTAATAAATCATTTAGAGGGATGGTTATATTAGAGTAATTTATAATAAAATTTCTATACTAATCATGTATGACCTGAGAGAATTATTATTTATTTAAGGTTTGTGAGGGGTTTTGGGCCCAAAATAATCTTATTATTTCCATATCAACCTTAATGTCTTCTTTGCAAACTACACGCCCAAGTGGTATTCCAATTAGTGTGGCAAAGACACATTTCCTTATGTTTAGAGATAATCTAATCACCTACATATTTATAACATCGATCTTATCTATTTCATATGATTCTTAAGAAGGATATGTGTGTGTGTGTGTGTGTGTGTGTGTGTGTGTGTGTGTGTGTGTGTGTGTGTGTTCATCAAAGTATACAACCATTGTTTCGTATATAAACTCTTGGCATTATTTCACTACTATCCTTCAAAATTTAACAACATGTGCATTCTTTGGCCCAAAGGGCATCACCTTGTATAAAAATGACTCAAACTCTATAACAAAAGTGGTCATCACCTAGCATTATTTAGAAATAGGTACTTGGTTGTATCCAAAGAAGAGATCAATGAATAAGAAACACTCATGGCTTGATACCTCATTTATTATCTCATTTGCAGATGGAGTTGGGAAGGGGCCTATGATTGTCACATTATTCATAACTCTAAAAGCCACACAAATATTTTATCTCTTATGTTGTTATTTATTTAGCTGCAGCACCATAGGGTTGGTCCACTTAGCTTTGTCTATGGGATATATTATTCATGCTACAAGTATATTTTCATTTTCTTTCTAGACAATCTCCTTGTATTTATGTGCAATTTTATATGGTCTCTTTTTTCAGAAGAATTTCATCTGGGATTAATTTTATGTTGATATCTCCCTCTCTTTGACTAATCTTTCAAATTTGTATAGTGTCTTGCAAATACAAATTGATACTCCTTCAACAAGTTGAATATATTTACTGACTACGTTTCCAACTAATAATCATCATCTTTTCCATATTTGGTCTCCCATCAATCTATATGGAAGATTCTACTTTCTTTATCTCTACATTCATCCACTCAGGTGCTATTGATTTGTTGAATATATTTTCTCCTTATTTCACCTTATTATACGATGTTGGGAAGTTGATATTCTCCTATTCTTTTTTAATGGGGATTTTTTCTTTATTAACTTTAGGCATAGACTTCACTAGTGTATGAACCTCTCAACGATACCTCTTCCATTTGGAACTCTTTCCATGACATTTTTCATTTTCCATCTCAATTCTCCCTATTGTAAGTTTTGATTCTTCTTGATATCGAAGATAAATTATGTTGTAGATATAATTCAACCATGTTTTTACATTTGTATTTCCCATTCTTATTAGCCATATTTTCAATAAAATCCTTCAACTCATGAGCTATTTTTGCTAATCCTTCGCAAGGAAAAAGGAGAAGTCTTTTATAAAAATTCCTTTCAATATTTTCCATTTCCATGTCTCGCCCTTTTCCTCATATACCTTGTACCATTTATATGTTATATCTTCTAATGTATTTGGGAACATATGTGGCCATAACATCTCATCATAGTGTCCAATTATTTTCCATTCTTTCAACACAAATGGTAATATGGATTTTAGATAAGAACACAAGTCTGAGCTTTGTTATTTGACTAGTTGTTGTCATCTTTATCCCTCTAAATATTTTTACAAAGTATGTTGAAGTTGTGGTCCAAATTTGTAGTTGGTGAGCATAGGTGCTACACCAAACAACAACCTAACCCATTAAGGGTTCTACTAATCTCTACAGTTGACCCAATCTCCTACATGCTTAAACACTTCATTCACATGTATTGTAAATGATTCTCTCTCCTTAAATTTCAATGGTAGGAAGATGGTCAATTTTGACTTTAAGGGGATTATATGAGTGTATTCTCTAATATTATTCTAAAAAACAAGTGGTATTTCCCTTATTGATAAGAAATCTTTGACATTATCCTTGGGGATAGCCTCAATACTCCAACATACCCTCCCTCTAGAGTCATAGACTTCCAACCACTATTCATAGAGCTCAGTGTTCAAATTATAACCCATAGATATTAAGGACCCTTAATGCACCTCTCCTATGAAATTAGGTTTAATATGCTCATCATTTCCATTTAGGGCCTGATACAACTCCTTAATTCCATATTATTCTTCCCACGATTTTGACCAACGTTTACCTTCCTCGGGGTATAGAGGTATGATAATTCTTCTTCCATTTCCTTTGAGCTTTATCCTATCCTTCTCTATAGAGATTGTTTCTTTCATTTTTCTTCCCCAAGGCCTTCCCACAAGGTCTTCATACACCATACTTTCTTCAACTAGGTTGATGATATCAAAGTTCGTAATGTTTGATATTCCCATAATTCTTGATTTGACCCCTTTGTACAACCCAATAGGTTCTATAAACCTTTGGTCATCTAACTTAGAAAAATTTCTAGACTTGACCAAGTGGGGTGTCCCCATATAAAGCCAAATTTCCTTTGGTAAGATATTCACCTATGACCCAAAGTCAAACACAATCTAGGTGATCTAGGAGGATCTAAGGAACACTCATAAAGGTCCAGGAGGATCTAGAACGCTCATAGAGGTCCCAAAGGATCCATAAATCCTCAAAATTAGACCATCTCAAATCATCCCAAAAAAAACATCAATGCGTAGACCTTGTTGTCATATTTCCCAAGATAATTTGTGTCTCTATTGTTTTTGTGATTGCCTCTCTTTCAGTTATTTTATTTATGCAGCTAATGGGCTAAATGATTATAATAATAAAGAAGAATCATAATTGTTATTTGTATAAGTAAAACAATAAACATGGAATCAAAGCAAGCCTAAAAGAGACCAACTCACAGTTTATAAAAAGTGACTAGCCTCAACGCACCCTCTCCAAAATCCAATTTTTAGTATTGCAGCTGCTGCAGAATTAGGGTTTCTGCATAAACCCTGAGTGTGACGTTTTTCCTATTTAAGGAGGACGTTGGGGAAAGTAACCACATATAGGATTTTTCCCTAGGAGGATGCATCTAGTCCCTAGGTCAAAATTCTAAAATTTGAAGTTTGAAAAATTAGAGTTTCCTCATAAAACCCTAAGTTGTAGTTGCAGTTGCACTATCAGTTGAAGTTGTAGTATCAGTTTCAGTTGTAGTATCAGTTGTACTTATAGTGCCAGTTCCTTCATGCCAATTGCAACACTAGTTGCAGTGCCAACACCAGTTGCAGTGAAAGTTTTTGTGAAGTGTTGAGACTGATTTTTATTGTCCTAGTGTGCCTTACCCTAGCAAATATCCAGCTACCTTTAGATTACAAATTGCAGCACCTTTGAATTTTTTAAAGGATCGTTATTACTTTTCGTTGTTGTCGGATGGCTCCACTACCTGTCGATGTTGTCAGAGGTATGTACTTACATATGTTTAAACTGTATCATTATTTTAAAGGGTACTTGCAGGAGAAAGGATTTTTTGTCTAAGAAACAATCATAGATCCAGAAGGATCTCATATCCAACACATTCAGAGAAACTATGCACCCCAGGTTTGATTACTTTGATATGCCTCTACTTGTTATGGAATTATTGTTATCTTATGAACATCCAGGTTGCATTTTGATATGTTGAAGTTATCATACTAACCATTAGTCAAAATTAAATTCAAAGTATTATATTGATTAAATTTGACATTATAGAGTGTATTCCCTAACTCAGATTTATGTCAAGATAGCATATTGTCTTAGTACAGAGGATAGGTTGAAGAAAATAGTTTTCATCTTGAGTGAAGGAGACTTGGAAGAAAAGCAACAAAACTCATTCTTGAGGAAAAGACTCCAGGTTCCAGGTTCGATTGATTAAGTTGATAAGATTCAAATTTGCACTGCCTCATTACAAGTAAACATTATAGTTGTGATAGAAATATTTGAAAATTTTTGTACTTCGTAGCATGTGAGTATTATTGAGACAAATGATTATTGTAATCATTTACCATATATAACTAAAATCTCCTCTAGGAGAAACTTCTTGTTTTGAGAGTGTTGCTCTCATTTCTTATTATTGTATTTCTTACTTTTGACCCTTGTTTCAGGAAGGTCACATGTGATAGCTCTGAAGGAGCTACTGTGACGATTGTTCTTGTTATCCCCGATATCTAGGGATAACTAGGAGATCATGTCTCGAGGCCCACAGGTCCTAGACATGGAGTACTGAGAGCACGATCGACTTGAGCATGGTCCTGGAGGACCCATCTTTCCTCTTCTTCACCAGATTTGTCCTGTCAGCAACAACAGCTTCCATCACCACCGGCTTGGGCTTGCATCGGAGAGGACTCTTGATCCATGAGGTAATTGGTCCAAGGTATCATGGTATGTGTCATATTTGATCATTATAACCCTCTTATATATGCATTAGGTTCCTTTCATTTCTGATGACTGCTTGGATCTTACACCAATCCACTTGACCATTGTTGGGGTGATTGATTGGGTGAATTAGCAAGTTGATATTCATGGGTTTTGGTTAGCCACCAAAGGAGGTTTGTAGAACCATCGTCCACTCCCACCATTTTTATCATTTTACATCTTATACCCCGCTCATCTATCCCATTCCCCTAGTCCGGCCATTAGGATGACCTTTGAGGGTTACACTTTGTCTTGTTGGAAGAAGGGGCTAACGGCCCAGGGGGTAAAAGTAGCTGGTAAAAGATAAAAGCCATAGGAAATAAAACCTAGAGATGATTCGCCCAGGGGATCCCCGAGAAGGCAATAAAAAGCCTCTCGATAAGAAACTGAAGGGACCCTAAGAAAAATAATAAAACAAGACCTAACCAAGAGGATGGGAGGTCTCATCACGAGCCGACCCATTATGTTCATAGGTATCCAGTAGTATGACATTGCCATCATCTGGTCACCACACCAGGGCAGTGACCTCTGGTCAAACCTTGAAGTAAAAAAGAAAGAAAAGCAATAAATAAAAAAGATAAAGGAAATAAAGGGCTTGGAAAAAATGCATCCATGATGGGTACAACTTGCCTCCTACAAAGGCACCCATAGACAACACCTGCCCTTGGTCTTACTGTGACTGGACATCCCTAAACCATATCACCTCATAAAACATGGCTTGAATGATCTTCTGAGGAAACTTTCCATCTCTTGTGGGTGTTAGCCCAACAGGTTGTTCTGTCAGTTTCCTCAACTTTGTATAGTAGATCTGTGTAATATCTTTGAGCTCTTTGATGATATGCTAGGGATTTCATGCATTTATTTGATAACTTTAATGATGGAATATGATTTTCATTGCTATGATATCTAGGACTGATGAGCCCATGGAGGGTGTAGTCTTTGATGTGCAGGACCATACCCGGCGGACAGGTACCAGAGGACCAGTACACGTGGGGAGATGATTAGCTCGGACCTCCATGGGGCTGAAGAGCCCATCAGATGGTTGTTGGGATGGCAGAGGCAGGACAACGTTTTGATGAGCCCTTGCACGGAGAAGATAGGAGGACGTCCTCACCAGGACACTTTGGCAAAGATTGACCTAGGGGGGATCACCCCCTACAGATGAGATGATGGCTTTGATGGACAGGACGCCACCAGGGCAGGTTGGACATTTTCTGGAGGATGTGGCAGTGTGCTTGGATCGTTTGGCACGTGTGGCAGCCTGCAGGAGCCCTAAAAGGGACAACGTTTTTCTTTCTGGATGTTGATCATGCCCAATAAGGGCCAACGTCTCCCTCAGAGGGGCCTGACGTCCCCTTTTTAGCTCATAATTTTGGCATTTTATCATTTAATGTGACAAATGATGTAATTATTGTAAGTTAGCCTTGTCGGCTGTTATAATGACCTATTTTTGTAATTAAAGGTCATTTGGATGATATAAAGAGAGGACGTTGCCTCTCATTTTAAACATAACACAACTCACTCTCTTGTGAGAGATCTCTTCTTAAGTCTTTTGTCTTGGATTATTGGCTCTTGGAGTTGAGGCRCTAYACTTGGRAGGATTATCTTTGGCATGTRTATGGTGTTTTTATCATTGGAAGGTGTTACAACTAGGGTTTGATAAGCTCATCATTGACTTGTAAGTGTTTTTCTTATACAAAACTTCTTGATTGAATGGTTGTTGGTTAAATATCTTACATGTATAGTTACATTGCTATTATTATGCTTAATCATTGAAACCCTAGGGAGCAAGCACACAAGTAGGTTCTTGCTTTATGTCCCCATGATAAAAATTTGTTTAGCCATTTGATTAAGAAGGATATAGCCTAGCCATTGCTACACTAATCTTTCTTTTTCTGAGTTAGATTTGAAATATAAGTTGAAGAAGGAAGACGTCCTAGGCCTAATTGACTTTATACCTAGGGTTTTGACCTTTAGGGTTTGAAGAGCCTTGGCTCTACAACACTTTTCAGCCCTAGATTTATATTTTAAAGCTAGCCGTTTTGCCAAAGAGTTTTAAGGAAAGAGGGAGGAGCATGAGGCCTATCTTAAGCTACACCGGAATGAGCCTCCTCCCCTTAGGGTTTTGACTTTGTGGCCCTGCCATTGCAGCACTAGAAAGCCTAACCTTCTAGTCCTCAAATTTAAATCCCTCCAAGCCTCTAGCCTTACTCCTTGACTCCATTTACCCTTAGGCACTAGTCTAATAATGCAACGTTGAGTCTATAGTGTTAAAACAACCTTCTCAAGACTCTTAATTTGAAACCCTAACTAACCCTAGCGACCTACTAACCCTAACCCTAAAGATGACGTCATGCCTGTTTTGATCTATTGTTTGGTATAAAACGTTGTGGCATTGTCATCTAGCAATTGGCATTGATGTGTAGATTATTTTCATTGGCTTAATTTGCAAAACGCCCACTTCCTTGCCTACCAAAACTAACCTAGATTAGGGATGACATCACCCTTAGCATGTTTGACGCAGCAACAATATATGTGAGAACTATTAATGATAGTTAATATGTTGTGCTAGTTCAAGGATTGATTTTACACATTGGATGCTATTATCATTTGGTATTTATTGAAGGAGTAATATTAAGCCATAGCTTTGATTTGCAATCATTGACTTCGTCAATAATTACATTTATTTATGCTCATGTATGTTAAAGATAGTCATTAGTTTATGAAGTACTAACCACTGCTGCACGTTTTAGTTTTATTTTCCTTGTCTCGCAAACAGGTGCCCTTTCAGTGGAATACCTTCTCTTTGACTATCTCCTTGGCAGTAATCTGTGAAGGGAAAACTTGTTTTAACCTTTGAGCCTTGAACCTTTAATCTTTTTCCTTTCAATACCCCAGATTACTAGGGGCGTCTCCCTTGGGATTAGCCACTCTAAATAGAAAGATCCCCCCATTGAGGTGACATTGGGTGGGGAAGCTCATGTTACGCCAGTTTAGCCCTTACCTTCAAGCTACTTGACCTAGACTACAAACTGAGCGATAACATTTTGGCGCCGTTGTCGGGGAACACTGAGTCAAATTTCCTCAACGACAAACCTTTGGTAAGCCTTGCCTCAGAAGTCCTTTCTTACAAGCTTACCTGGCGACTCCACTACTTTCTTTTCCCCCTATTCTTTGGTAGTTTTAGGGAAACTATCTAGCGACACCACAAACCAAAAGGAGGTTCAATAACCCTCCTCTAGATTTCAGAAGGAAGCCTCCTACTAATTCAGCTATTGTTAAGTCACTTTTTGGAAAGAGACTTCCTCTAAACATGTCTACTTCTCATACCGGTACTACAAACCTAGTCAACAATCAAAGACAATGGTCATCTACTTTGTTTAAACCTTTAGACATGTCAGCCATACCTGGTTACCCTAGGAAAATGCCACCTAATTATGAAAAGTGGTTGCCTAAGTTTACCGGCACTGATGCCACCAGTGCCGAAGAACACATGAGTAGCTTCTGGGCATTTTTTTAGCTTCACCCCATTGCTGATGACGCTGAATACTTGGTCATGAAGCTTTTCTCTGCTACCCTTTATGATGTTGCAAGACGTTGGTATCTTGGCCTACCTGATGGAAGCATTAAAACCATGGATAGAATTGAAGAAATCTTCCTCAGAAGGTGGGGCATCAGGGAAGACCCAAACATGTTGCTCACTCGACTGAATGGCATTGCTAGACATGAGAATGAGTCCATTCGAGAGTTTCATACCAGATTCGAAGCTTTGCTCCAACGAATTTCCCCAAGCCATCATCCGAAAGATGAATATCTTGTTCACATTTATACTATATCTTTCAATGGCCAATTAGGGTATCTCCTTAGAGACAAATACCCTCAATCCATTCAAGAATCCCAAGAGCTTGCAACCAAGATTGAAGGAAACCTTCTTTCATCCAAGATTGAGCCTTTTGCCAACCCTAGGGGAAAGATAGATGTTAAGCAGAAAACAGTACACAACGCTGAGCCCGCTTCGGATTTGTGCACCAGTATCAATAAACTACAAGTTTCAATAGATAGAATCATGAAAAATCAAGAAGAAATGATGAACCGAATCGTGAGACTTGAAAAGTCCCAGACCCAGGCGCCTAGACCTCCATTTAAAGGGCCATTTCAGAAGGGAAATCAAAATTACAAACCGAAGAATCAAAATGAAGTCCCAAATACTTTGGCCTCTGCAAATGTTGTGGATGAAAACCCCTGGTGTCTAGAGTGAAGTGAAGCACATTGGGAAAACGAGTGCCCTTACAATGACAGCCAACAACAAGTCAACAACTTTGACTGCTTCTCAGATGTCCCTCAGATAAACATCACTGATGAAGACCATAAACAAGCCCCGAAGGAGGCAGCTCAAGCAGCAAGGTTAACCATAATCAACAACTTGGATCAAGAATCACGAGAGAATCTAAAGAAGCAGGAAGTCCAAGTGTATCGGAGAAGGAACCCAAGCCAATCTACAAGTGATCAATCAAAGTCTTTTGAAGTTCTTCCTCCTAAGAATCCCAAAGCTGACAAAATTACCCTTGATTTTGACCTTGAAGGAGCTTTGGCGAAGATGCATGTGAATGTTCCTCTGAAAGAAGCTATTAAGATCCCTTCTATTAAAGAATGCTTCAACAACTTATTTTCAGGAACGGCTGAGCCTGTGGACCCCCCAATTTTGCTACAAGCAAATCATTTTAGGATCCACTACGGTGAAAATCCTCCTTTCTTCATGACTCTTGCAATGAACAATAAATATCTCAACAACTGTATGTTGGATATAGGTGTTGGTGCAAACATGATGTCTCTCAAAGTCATGCAACAGATGGGTCTGAAGGTAACCAGACCTTACAGAAACGTGTGTGGATTTGAATCCAAGGCTATACCCACACATGGCGTAATTGAAAATATTGAAGTACGATTGAAGGCGTTCCCCGAGAAGACAGTCTGAATAGATATTATAGTCGTTGATGTCCCAGATGTGTGGGGAATTCTTTTGTCTAGAAAGTTTGGTGCAATGATAGGCGGGTCCCTTGAGATGGATCTCACCTTTCTGCGATTACCTTTGAAGGATGGGACGACTGGAAGATTACTCAACGTGCCATTGACTGGAACTCATGTACATGACGTTTCCCCTACTGAAAATGAACCGCAAAAGGATGTGATACAAACTCTTCAAGAATACTCTCCAGAAGATATGCCCTTTACTAATGAGGAAGACTTTGACCAGATTGAGTGGCCCAAGAAAGAAGAATATCAACAACTTCTAGACCAATTTCAAAGTAGAGAAGTGGGGACGGTGAAAATGCTGAAAAGACCAAAGAGTGAAGACAATGTACATATACATCCGTCCCAACAAGAGACCTTTACTCCAGAATCCCACCCACCTCCCTCAGTGCAATATACCAGAGTTCTTCAAGGAAATGAAAAAAGCAAGATCCGAAAATACAAGGAGGGGGAGTTGGTATGGATGTGGGATATTCAGAAAGGAGAGCTTACTAATGTAAAAGGAAGTGTACAGTCATGGCTCGGACCCTTCAAGGTCGGGATGGAATCAGTAGATAATTATTATTATTTGTCCACCTTAGAAGGAAGAAGGCGCCCATTACCTGTCAGTGGACGCCTCCTCAAACCCCACCAGGGTGGTGGGACATGATTATACAGGTAAGTATGAGTAGGTAGGTACTTTCGTGTATTATACCGTATGCATTTTTGTTTGTTTCCCTTATATATGCATCTTGTTTGTTTTATCTCATATATATGCTTATATTATGTTTGCGGGGTGGCAATACCACCCCACCTTTTGTCGTTGATGCTTTCTTGTCAAGTGTGAGCAGGTCTACAGGTTTACGCTAGAGATTACTGAGGTTCTCATGCGCTCTACAGTTAGCACATGTCCCCGAGTTGGAGCCATATGTTATTTCCAATATCTAGGGATAACTAGGAGATCATGTCTCAAGGCCCACAGGTCCTAGACATGGAGTACTGAGAGCACGATCGACTTGAGCATGGTCCTGGAGGACCCATCTTTCCTCTTCTTCATCAGATTTGTCCTGTCAGCAACAGTAGCTTCCATCACCACCGGCTTGGGCTTGCATCGGAGAGGACTCTTTCTCCATGAGGTAATTGGTCCAAGGTATCATGGTATGTGTCATATTTGATCATTATAACCCTCTTATATATGCATTAGGTTCCTTTCATTTTTGATGACTGCTTGGATCTTACACTAATCCACTTGACCATTGTTGGGGTGATTGATTGGGTGACTTAGCAAGTTGATATTCATGGGTTTTGGTTAGCCACCAAAGGGGGTTTGTAGAGCCATCGTCCGCTCCCACCATTTTTATCATTTTACATCTTATACCCCGCTCATCTATCCCATTCCCCTAGTCTGGACATTAGGATGACCTTTGAGGGTTACACTTTGTCTTGTGGGAAGAAGGGGCTAACGGCCCAGGGGGTAAAAGCAGCTGGTAAAATATAAAAGCCATAGGAAATAAAATCTAGAGATGCTTCGCCCAGGGGATCCCCGAGAAGGCAATAAAAAGCCTCTCGATAAGAAACTGAAGGGACCCTAAGAAAAATAATAA
>ML777257.1:195847-214908 GCA_009831015.1 Picea engelmannii
ATACATGCTTGCATTACCTGCATCTATGACTGTACATAATGTGTTTCATGTTTCACTGCTTAAGAAATATGTACCTGATGCTAATCATGTTATCGATTAGACTGTGATTCAGGTGGAACCAGAAGGTGTCCTGCAAGTGCATCATGTGCGCATATTGGACAGGAAAAGCAAACAGCTCCGGAATCGAGCTATAGAGCTTGTAAAGGTCCAGTGGACCTGGTACGGTCCTAAAGACGTGACATGAGAGCATGAAGAAGTAATGCGGGTAGAGTACCCGCATCTTTTTGAAAATTTTGAAAGACTTGCAGAGACAGTGTAAGTTACACTGAGGACAGTGCAAAAATAAGGGTAGGGGGATTGTAGTGTCCCCAAGGCCGAGCCCCGTTACAGATCACGATATATGCAATGAATTGTAAATGTGCTCTATAGGATGGTGAGCCAAGTTTTGTATAAGCTGGAAGGCTTATGTGTTTGTTAGGCCAGGAAGCCTAAGTGTTTGAGGGCCAGGATCCTGCTGTTGTACTTGTATGTATGCAGAATAATCAATAAAATATAAACACTGCCAGGTGTAAACCGACCATGATGAATGAGTGAAGGGGGATTGAGCGTCCATAGAGTGGGAAAGGAACTAGGGGTTGGAAGGTGGGAAAGGGGCTGAGTGTTGAGCCTAGGGGCTTAGGCCTGGAATAATATTTTAATATTATTTCCTAAAAAAGCCATGTGCATATTATTTTATCCTAAGTTCCTAGCAAAAAGGAAAGGCATGTACAGGGAGGCATGCGGATGGAACGCATGCAGTTCCTAGGGTGACAAATTTCCACCCTGACGCATGCAAATAAAACAAGAAGGAACAGCCGTGGGGGGGGAATCTCTCGCATTCCATTCGACCCGAGTGCCCTGAGCAGGAGCCGTAGGAGCCAGTCTGCAAGAGACCTCGTGTATGTCTGTTACAGAGAGGAAACCTGTGTTGGGTGTTGAAGAATGCGTGTTTACCCTTGTTCAGATCCGTGGAGTCTGTCTGTGAGAGAAAAACAGTGTGTGCATTCCCCGAATGCCATGTCCATGTCAATTTCAGGGAAGAGTCTCTGTTTACCCAGGAAAAACTGAGCGATCTTGTGCGTGGAGCCCTATTCTGAAATCTTGACCGTGAGAACATCTTGTGACTGTTGAACCGGTTCTTGGGTAGCCTATGTCCATTTTCCCTGTGTTTGTTGTGGCACGCAGTTCTGGACTACATGAGGCTTTTTGGCCTGTGAGCGACTCCCTCGAGGTGAGAGAGTGCGCAGAGGAAGGAGAGAGCTCTTGGAAGGAACCCTGTAGCTGCCACAGAAACCGGAGACTTCCGGTCCGGTCTATTCCTGTAACCCAAGGTAAGGTAGACTGGCAGCCGAAGGACTGTCCAGGTGACAGAGAAGGTGCACTCTTCTGGGGTGGAACAGGCATGTGGGGAATGAGGGTTTGTGGGCAGTGAGCGTGGGAGATTCCTGGGAGAGCATTCTTCCTGGTGGTTGTGTGTGACTAAATTCCCTGTAACCTCAGCCTGAGTTTGGATTTCTTTCCCTGGGGTGGAGCTCAGTCCCAGCTCGGGGGTGACCCACTGTTGAGTTGAGGAGCAGTGCGGTCTACAGCTGGGAGGTTCGTGGAAGGCCTGCATTTGGTTGGTGGATTTCTCCACTGTCACAAGATAAGTGTTTAATTATATTTTTACCACATTTTATCATGACTGTACTGGATCTGTTATCATGTTTTCCACTGTGTAAATGAATTGTTGTTGAAAGCTATGGATTGTCTAATTATAACAGTAACTAATGTTTATTCTGAGAATTAAAATGTATCTCTTTGCTATTACGCATGTGATTATACAATTCTGTATGTTTCATGTAAAATTCCATGTACAGATTGGTTAGCGAGAGGTTTGAAAGCCTCGGTAGTGAAAAGTGACACTACAGGCTATCTAGCCTAGGGTTTGCTTCCGGAGGAATTCTCAGTCAAGGTTAAGGTGCTCGGAGGGAGGCTTCGGCCTATGGTTCGGTGACGAAGGTATCGTCAATGGTAAAACGAGCACACCATATTATATATTCTAACAACTTGCTTCTGACAAATGTTATTATTTTGATGTTAATAAGTGATCATTCTTGGTCATTTTGAAGCTATATTAAGGCGCTTATTGTGAAGTTATTGTCTTTTAAATATTGCTGCTACAAATTTATGTTTACTTCACCATTATATCAACCATTTATTTTATTGATGAAGTATGTGGTTTTAAGAAGTACTAACAGCAAGTTGTACTTGAAAAAGACATATTTTCTTGTTGCTTTGTTCCGGGCAGGTACATCTTGATATTTCACTACTTCATTGGTTAAAACACCTGAGACTTTCTGATCAGTGATGACTTGTGAGAGGGGACATTTTAATAGACATATTAACCTTGCCTTCTCAAACACCCAAGTCACCAGGGACATCTCCCCTGGGCCATCAACCCTAAATAGAAAGTGGCATCCTATTGAGGTGACAATGATAGGATAACCTCAAGTTACACCAATTTGCTTTCAATTAACCTTTCCTTTTATCAAAGTACAAATTGCACAATAACATTTTGGTGCCGTTGTCAGGGAACACTGAGTCAATTTTCCTCAACGACACTTTTTCGGTAAGCCTTTATCCAAAAAATTTTATCTTACAAGCTTACCTGGTGACTCCACTGAGGGTGATCACCTCATTCCTTTGATAATTTCAAGAAAATTATCTGGTGACTTCACAAATGACGACTCGTAGTGGAGATCAGTACACACTCTCTTCTACTGTTGTAATCCCTATTACCCCTACAAATCATATTTCCATTGTAAGTCCTCCTAAATGGTCTCACAAAGAACTCTTTGTCCCTTTGGATTTAGCTAACACCCAAGGAGGATTACAAGATCTACCCAAGAAGGTTAACTCCTGGATACCTAGATTTTTAGGAGAAGAGGGACCATATGGTAACTCACATTGGACCAAGTTTTGTGAAGGGTTTGAATTTCACCAATCTGGACAAGAACACCCTGATATATTTATGAGGCTCTTTGCAAGGTCACTCATTGGAACTACCAAAAAATGGAATAACACTCAACCAAGAGGGAGATTCAAAACCCCTGGGGATCTAGAATGAGATTTCAAAAAGAGGTGGTGTAAAGAAGAAAGTATAGATTTCTTTTACTCTCAATACCTCGAAATTTGCAAAGGAACCAATGAGAGCATTGGGGATTTCAATGATAGGTTCAATTTTCTCCTTAGCAAGTGATGAGTTTTCAACAAGATAGGTTAATCATGTAGTTCATTTCAATTTTCATTTGTCTTAACCATAAACAAGAATGTTGCAGCAACCAAGATCACAAGAAGAAACACCATGCACAAGAACACAAGAAGTATCCTGGGAAACCCTTCTCAAGAAGGGAAGAAAACCCAGCCAAATCATTTTTTATATTCTTCAAGAGAAAGACCTTCACCACCAAGAAAGACCTATCACACAAGAGGGTTCTCAAACCCTAGAACCCTAGCACCCAAGAGAAGTGCGCACTTTTCCCAAGTGAATGTACTTTCTGAAATTTCCAAACTCACATGAAGGATATGATTCCACAATGAGGAATCTTTCTTTACTTATACTAGAATTATCCTATCAACATAAGTGTCTATTGGCTCAACAAGGCCGACCTCACTAAGTCATTGTAATATCCCCAAGGACGAGCCCTAGTTGTATTTACAAATTGTAAACATGTTTTGTAGGCTGGTGAGCCGAGTGTTGATAAGCTGGTGGGCTTATGTGTTTATTAGGCCAGAGAGACGAAGTGTTAAAGGCCAAGAACCTGATTTTGTATATGTAACTATGCAGATCATTAATAAAATATAAACATTGTTGTGTGTAGATCGACCAAGAATAAAGAGTGATGGGAGACTAAGCTTCCACAAGGTTGGGTAAGGGAGGAAGCTAAGTGTGTGGGCCTAGGGGCTAAGCTAGGGGGATTACCTCTAAAGGAATAATATTTATTATTAATTCTTGAAGGCTAAAGTGGACATGATGAGTGTTGAGTGTTTTTATCCTAAGTCCTGGGAGAGGCAACGTGTGTAAAAGGACATGCATGCAGCTCTAGGAAGACAAGTGTCGACCTGGGCACATGCAGTTAAAACTGATGAGTCGGTCGTGTTGGGGGTCATTCTGTCATTCTGTCATCCTCAGCCTGAGTTCGCTGGGATCGGGGGTGTATGAACATGTTTTGCCTCTACGTCTACATTTTCTTACATGCGCATAGGGAAGGAAAACCTCACGAGAAGGTTGTTCGTTCGACCATTCTCCCATCCTCTGCCTGAGAACGAGACCTCCATCATCGACCTATGTGTTTTGATTCCTTGTCACGCACCCTGAACCAATGGCAAACTCATGGACTGGGTCGTGTCTCCTGTGAAGTCCGAGCACCCTGTAAATGTCTGAACCATTCTGTGTCTTAGTGTGGATTGTTGTCATTTTTGGATGTCCATACCCAAATTCATGTTGTTGTTGTCACTGTGAGTTAACTGAATTGCTATTGTTGTTTTTGTTATCCTCACCTTGTGGGAATTGAGTTGAAACTGGTTGAAGAAGCGGGTTGTTAGGCCCGTGGTAGAAGAGGTAGGTTGTCATTCCTATGAGCATCTCTCTCCAGGTGAGAGAGTTTGTTGGGAAGTGGTTTTCTCCCAGAGAGAGTCCATCACCAACTACAGAGCTCTGATAATTCTTGATCCGGCCTGTTGTCGAGACCCTGAGAGGGAGGTGAAGCAGTCGATGGACTGTGTGACAGTGAAGGTGTATACTCCCAGGTGGATTATGCATGTGGGGAATGAGAGTCCGTGAGTAGTGGGCATAAGAAGGCTACTGGAGAGAATCCTTCTGGTGGCACTGTGCAGTTTCCTGTAACCTCGGCCTAGTCTAGGAATCCCTTTCCCTAGGTGGATCTTAGTCCCAGCTCGGGGGTGACCCACTGCTGAGCATGATGAGAATCTTGGTCTATGTCTGGGAGGTTCGTGGAAGGTCTTCACATAGTTGGTGGTGTTACTCCAATTGAAAATATAAGTATCAATCTGTGCTTAATTTATCTGTTATGCATGTCTGTGATGCTTGAATGTTATCATGTATTATGTTGCGTATATGAACTACTGTTAATTCCATTGATTCTGTATGGTATTAGTTATTCTGTGATTATTGTGATTAAGTGTTTTAATTTGATTAAAATGCATATATTATATAAGTGTATATTCCATAGTGGTAGAATTACCCGGTCTCTGTGTTGGTCGGGGATGCTACAGTTTGTTATCATAACTAAGTGAAGGGTCTGAGTAGTGGTGTTTCCCAGGACGGTTGGTGGTCGAGGCCATTACAAATTGGTATCAGAGCTTTAAAGGCTAAGTTAAGATTTTGTTAGTGGAATTGCCCGACCTGTTGGTGGATGGGGATGTTATAGTCACAATATAATGATAATAATAATAATTGTTATTATTGTTATTATTATTATTATTAATATTAACCAAATTAATTATCTTTTACATTTATTATTAATCACATTAAGGTGGGTCCGACCTATACCCTTTACATAAAAATTAGGGTTACTGGAAGGTCTGACTCTTGAACGATATATAGCAAAGGATTTGATACACCCACTAGTGCTCATCCACTTGGGGCACATCCATAGGGATGTCATATCTCTAGTTCACTACATTACACAGAAGAACCAGATCTTCACATGTTCACCTGTGCTCGTCCACAGCCACATCCACTCTACAGATATTCTTTCCCATTGCCTCATACAGGAGAATCATATGGCGTCTTCTCATTAACTCTGCTGCTCAAAGGAGGCTAATACATCATATTCATTTATGTTCACATGACGATACACCCAACACTTTGGGATTTCACACGTTCACCTTGTGCTCAACCACATGCACGTCTAACTCAACAGATCACCTTTCCCACTAGATAATCATCTGGATTTCTTCTCAACCTATGAATGGAGGATATCATCTCTACATTCCTAGATCTATCTCAGGAAGGAACCATGTACCCTTCTTAGGGTCTTTCTCTCAGGGTTGTAAGCTGAGAGAAAGACTCACATAGATGCAATGATCCACATCTCATAGGTTTGTAAGCTAGAGAATGTCTCACATAGCTGCAATCATCAACACTCCCTCTCATCTAGGGAGGCTTTTTCCATCAGGCCAAGTCTCTCACGGAAATACTCGAACTTTTTCTTGGCAAGTGGTTTAGTGAAGATATATGCAATTTGTTCATGAGTAGAAAGATATTGCACGTGTACTGTCTTTCTCTACACCATGTCTCTGATATAGTGATACTTGATTTCAATGTGTTTCGATTTGTCATGAAACACTGGGTTCTCAAAGAGCTTTACACAGCTCTGGTTGTCACAATGAATAGTATTCGGATCCATCTCATGATCGAACAAGTCAGTCAAAATTTTGTGAAGCCATATTGCTTCACGAACTGCCACACTTAGTGCAATGTACTCTGCCTCTATTGTAATTAAATCCACAGATATTTGTTTTTTGCTACACCAGGAAACCATGGTTGATCCTAAGGTGAAGCAACAACCTAAGGTGCTCTTTCTGTCTACTGCACTTCCTGCCCAATCTGCATTGGCATATCCTTCCAATCTTAAGTTCACATTGGCTGCATATCTCAGGCCATAAACCAATTGTGCCTTGTAAGTATCTCAATACGTGTTTTGCAGCTATCCAGTGTGTATGTTTTGGTTGGCTCATAAACTGGCTAAGAAAATTCACTGCATAGAAAATGTCTGGTCTAGTGTTAACCATATACATCAAAGATCCAATAAGTTGTCGATATAAATGTGGATCTACATCTCCTGAATCAGTGTCACTAATTTTCTTTAAATCCATTACCATTGGAGTAGGCATGGATTTGCATCCTGTCATTTTGAACTTTTTCAGTATCTCCATAGTATATTTTCCTTGACTTAGGAAAATCTCATATGTTCTCTGCCATACTTCTAGTCCCAATAAATAATGCATCGGGCCCAAATCCTTCATTTCAAATTTGGAAGTTAATGCTTGCTTGCATTTAGCAATGAGTCTCTCTGAACCGGTGAGGAAAAGATCATCCACATATAAGACAAAAATCAGACACTCATTTCCATCAATGTGATAATAGACACTTTTGTTGAAGCCCAAACTCATCAAAAATCCATCCATTTTCTCATAACAAGCACGTGGTGCTTGTTTTAGTCCATATAGGGCTTTCTTCAACCTGCATACATGAGATTTTTTGTTGTGTATAACGAAACCTTCTAACTTCTCAAATATACTTCTTCCTCAATTTCACCATTGAGAAAAGTTGTTTTTACATCCATCTGTTGTAGCTTCCAACCCATGGAAGTAGCTAGTGCAATGATAGATCGGATGGAGGTATATCTGGCTACAGGTGCAAAAGTCTCATCATAGTCAACTCCCTCTATTTGTGAGAACCCTCTGGCCACAAATCTTGCTTTGTATTTTTCAATGCTTCAATCAACAACATTTTTTATTTTGTAAATCCATTTGGAGGTCACTATGTACTTTCCCTCTAGTCTTGGAACAACATCCCATACATCATTTTTTAATATAGATTGGTATTATTCAATCATGGAATCTTGGCATACTTGTTCACCTGAAGCTTCTCCATGACAGGTTGGTTTTGAGTCAATAGTGTGGGTCATGGCTGAAAGGTAGATTGAGAATCTCTTTGGTCTCTTTCTTTCTTTGGTTGCTCCTTGTGGAGATTTATGCCCTTCTGCTTCTTCTAAAGTTTTTCGAGACCAAGCAGGTATTTTATGTCCAACTATGATGTCTCTGGGTATGTTGCTTGGGCCAACTGAATCTTCTGGAGCAACTGGATCAACTGGAGCTATTATCTCATCTGGAATAATATTTGTCTCCCTTTGAACTGTTGAAGGAGGAGGAGGTATTGTTTCACTATCGATTTCCATCTGAGCTTCTCTAGATTTCTAGGAGGCTACTTCTTCTTCAAAAGTAACATCTCTGGTTACTTTAATTTGTCTCTAACTTGGGATGTAGATTCGATATTCCTTTGAGGATTCACTGTATCCTACAAATGTACCTGTTGACCGCCTCTCCAACTAGGAGGTCAACTCCATGTGCCATGAAGAGATGCATCATCAGATGCTCATTTGTCTAAGATTTTGTTCTACTGGGCAGATATGCCTCCAACACTTCTTTTTGTAACTGGAATTTCCGCACCCCTGCGTGGGTCAATAATGTAATAGGTCTGCATGAGTCATAGTTAGGTCAGTTACCTTGAGATCGGTTCATTGGGAGATTTCCTTTCACCAAGGGTTTTTTATCCTCAGGTTATCAATTGGGTTTTTCATCCTTATTGATTTCCCTTGATTTTTTCCCTCACACTTGCAATAATTCCTCCAAAGTGGTGAACGATGTTCTAATGGGTTTATCTCCTCATAACTATTGTTAGGAAATGATGTAAATGACCATGCAAGACATCTTAGAAAGTCTCGCGCAATTCCCTTGAGTCTAGATTATTTTTTTTTAATTAATTGATTTTTAATTAAATTTCCCTAAGTTTGGAGGTTTAATTATTTAATTAATTAATTATTTTTGAGCAAAAATTGTAAAAACTAGGTCCTTGGATTTTTTATAGGGGTATTTGTGCTCAAAAGAAAAGGAATGAGACCCTCTACACCCTTGGACCAAGTTTCATCTTAGTCAGACAACTTTTTCTAGGTGTTTGTCCACCAGGAGTGTTAGTCAGTCAAAAACAACAATTTTAATTGTTAAGTCGTGACATTGGAAAAATGTTTTTTTGTAATTTTGAGTTAAAAGGGTGACGTAAATATGGATAAAGGTGACAAATATTTTTCCTAACCTTTTCCAACCCTCACATCACCCCCTCACCTAGCCAATAAGCAGAAACGTCACTTTGCCTAGAGTGATGTGCCTCCCTTCTAGAAAGTCTCCAAAAAGTGAAAAAATAATGAAAAAATTAAGGGGAGATTTATTATATCCCTTGGCATGCCTTTCCTAGCCTCCCACTTGTCTTTTTGCTTGATCCCAACACTCCCTCACTCATCCACATCCTTGATCCATGTGATCAAACCCTAGATGGTGTGCCCTACCCTTGGGATTCTAGCTTGTGCTTGGTGGTGGACACTTGGCATTGATCCAAGAGGGGTGAGTTTGCCTCTCCAAGTATAAATAGATCTCTTTTCGCATTCCCTCCTCACCATATCTTGATCTATTGTTATGCTACTTGATTTCTTCTTCATCTCTCTCTCTCTTTCATGTTCCATCTTTCTTCCATTCTTTGGCTCTTAGGGTTTTGGAGCAAGTGTTTCTCCAAGATCCCTTTCTTGAGTAATATAAAGGAGAAACTTTGGAGGATCATTGGAAGAGAAACAAGTATTTTTGTTCTTGCTACATGTGAGGTAAACTTGTATGTGTTTAATTTGATTTATGCATAGCCTAGATCTTGGGTAAAGTATTTTATTTGAGTAGATCTAACAACAAGTATTCTTGTAGATCTATATATGTGGGTTTGCTAGATAGGGTGCAAGTATTTCATCTTATTAGCACATCCAGCCATATTATCTTTGTATGCACAGATCTTGCTAAGTTTTTGCAAGTTTGGCCTCAAGGGTTTTATTGGGAATGCCTCAAGGAAGAGTCCTTCCTTAAAGCACACATAAGCTCCTCTTTCTCTCTATTTTTTTCCCATTCTTTCTTGATGTCCTTTCTATACATATTTCAACTAGCATTAACATAGTAAAATGGTCATCTAAATCTATCTTTTCTATAAAATTTCTATGTAAAAAATTTCTACCAAAAATGGAAATTTTTCTTCATCTTTGTTTGTTGTGTGTAGCATTTCCAGCAAGTATACCTTGCTGGTTTTTGCAGGTTCAGATCTAGTTGAGGGGGTTAAGTTGCCCCAAAATAGCAACACAACACTCCAAAATCCTTCTCTTCAAGTGGGTAACATTCTCAACCTTTCTCTTCACTTATTCTAACTTCTTGGGCATACTTTCTTTCAATTCTTACAGATTTTTAGTTGCTCATAGTGTGAGAGAAGGATTGGTACGGCCTACCTCCCACGTGTGAGCCTAGGATTATCTTATTTCAAGTTCTTCAATCTCTAAATCACTCTCCTAAGATAGGATGTGGGTTTAGTGAGCTTACTTCTTTCCTTGCTTGCTTCTTTCCTTGCTTTCTTATTCTCTTGCTTGCTTCTTTCTCTTTCTTCTCTCTCTTTCTTTCCAAGTTACTTCTAACTCTAATAATTACCTACACTTTGGGAGAGGAATACCCCAAATTGTGAGGATAAGGTTTTAATGTGCTTTTGATCTTTTTGTGCTTTAATGGTTAAAATCATCTAGATCTAGATCTACACCCATTAGTGTTTAAGCTCAAGCCCTTGGGGCGTAATCAACTTATTTAGATCTAGTTGCATGTTATAATCTATTTTAAAGATCTATCTCATTTACATGCTTTAA
Organism: Picea engelmannii; assembly: GCA_009831015.1. Classification (NCBI taxonomy): domain Eukaryota; kingdom Viridiplantae; phylum Streptophyta; class Pinopsida; order Pinales; family Pinaceae; genus Picea; species Picea engelmannii. Next base: position 206,392 of record ML777257.1, read on the forward strand.
TCCAACACACTAAAGTGTTTAATGATTTCATAGTTTAGTAAATGGTTTTGTTTTTCATGTTATAACATCTTAAGGCCATTTTCCATCATACTTAAATTAATATTCTTGGATGAGTTGATAGTGTAGACACACTTCTAATCTTTCAAGCTTTTCTTCACACTTAATGCTTTTGATATTAATGCTTTAAACAAACACAAGATAAGTGGTATAAGCTTGAGTTCTTCTCTCTTTTATTCTTTGGCAAGTTGTTCTTGCCCTTGTGCTTTGGTGTTCTTTCATAACAAGCTATTTCATGTTTATGGTTTAATCATGGTAACACACTAAAACCTTATTTCAGCTTGCTTTCCTTTGCTTTACATGTGTTAAGTTCTTCATTCGTATGCTTAAGTAACACACTTAATAAGCTGAAGTAAGTTTCGGTTTTGGCATTAATTCATCATTTTAAGGCATCTTAAAATCACTAAAACACTCTAAAATACACCTAAAAGTCTAACCAATTGATATATCAACTTAATAGACTTAATAGGGTACCTTAGACCACCATCTTCACCATCTAAAACGGGGATTGAGGAGGGAAACTGAAGGTGATAGGCCGGGGACGGTCTCACGGCACGAAGGAGCGTTCTTTTCGTAAAAACTCAATTCTTTGGGCCGACTTGGACAGCTAGGGTAGGCCTCATTACCTCACTTTTTGAGCATCCAGCGGCTATTTGGAAATCGGGGGAGGAGGATTTGGTGAAACATTTGATAAGGTTAATAAAATCATTTCAATCTTAAAAACCCTTAATCACTAAGTATTTGATAACCTTGGTTTAAATCGATATATATTGAGGTTTAATACTTGCAAACCTAATCTCTAAATCTCTTAATACAAAGTAGTACTTCGTGGTTAATTAAGTGTCATAATCATTGTGAAACACTTGTGCTTGAACTTTTAGATCTTCTAAGTTTCCTTTGATTTGTGAATGTTGATGTTGCCATTAAGGAGCAGTCCAATAGAGTAAGTGTTATTGGGGCATGCTTAGGCTTAATGTGTTGATGATGTTCTCGCCTTGATCTTCTTGATATCTTGCACACATATAACGTGATTAGCTTGTTGTATTGTATCATTGTATATCTAGCATTCTTTATTGTAAGTATTGGCATATTTATTCTTTTGTAAGTAACTTGTAATTCTATTGTAACGAAACACCCTCTAACTTTAGTTGACCCCATTGCCCAACCTTAGGCACTAGTCTTAGTTGACTTAGGGAAAGGGCTTTCTTAACATACTAACCTTGCATTTTGCATTGCTTCCTTAGCATCATAGGTCAGACTCCCCCCAAACCTTAACAAATTAAAAACAACTCCTAGAACTTAAACTCTAAATCTTATCTAGAAACTAGGGTCTACCCCCCTTGGCTTCCCTAGGAGTAAGCCTAGACGGAAGAGGTTCTGGTCAAAGTGACAGCGTGGGCTATGAACCTAGGCATTGTGCCTCCAAGGACACACTAAGTGAGCTGGAATTAGCTCATGTTTGCAAGTGTGTATTAGGATGGCAACATCTTTGGCGTCGTTGTCGGGGATAAGTCATTTATCCTTGGTCAAAACGACTTAACTTAATTCTTTAAGAACTAAACAATAAATTTTTTAGGCCTTAAAATTATTTAAGCTTGCATTGGTTAGCTTTGTGTGATTCGTTTCCAAGTGGCGACTCCATTGAAAAAATCTGTCAAGTATACTACTAGGAGCACTTCATAAGGACTGATTTATTCTTTTCCCAAACTTGAAAAGGTTTATAGGACAAGATTAAATCACCTTGCTCCTAGAAGGCTACTTGAAAGTCTTGGGGAAGAAGCACTCACTGATATCCAATACTTTTTCCAAACTAATAATCAACCAACTATTAATAATCCCACTAATAATCCTAACGCTACAATGAGTACCTTTTTGAGTCCTTTGAACTTTGCAGCAATCCAAGGTACCCCTCACGATGTTCCCGAAAAATCCATTGACAAGTTGCCTATCTTCCTGGGGAACAATGCTCTAAGTGCCAACTCTCACATCTCAAGTTTTCACAGGTGTTTGGAAAAGTATTTTCGAGGTCATAACGAAGAATATGTAAAGATGACCTTGTTTGTATTTTCTTTAGAAGGGGATGTTGCCAAGTGGTTTACAGATTTTTTTGCAAACAAGTTTAACACCCTTAATTCAATATTGGATGAATTTAAGAAAAGGTGGGGTGATCATAAAGAACATAGATTTCAGCTTGCTTCACTTACCACTAGCCATAATAAATAAAATGAAACTATGTTAGAATTTAACACTAAGTTTAATAGCGTGGTGAAAAGGCTTTATAATGACGTCAAGCCTTCAGATATTGCAATCCTGATTTATTGTATTGAGTCATTTGAAGGAGAAATGAGGTATGCCTTAAGGGATAAGGATCCTCAAACTTTGGAAGTAGAACAAGCTACAGCTATACAAATTGAACAGAATATGCTTGAGGCTATGAAGTCCAATATTCCTGGTTTTACTAGAGGATCTTCTTCCCAACCTTATGAGGAGAAGAAAAAGAGTGTTGAAAATAAAAAAATCCTCTAGTGATTGAATGAAGGAACTCACTCAATTGATTAAACAAATGGAAATTAATCATGCTAATCAACTGAAGGATCATGCCAATCAGATCAAACAAATGGAAAGTAACCATGCGAATTAGATCAAGCAAATGGAGATCAACCAAATGAATCAAAATATTACCATTTAGAATAGGTTGATAGCCATGGAAATGGGTCAAGATAGTAGGCCCCCACATAGGCCAAATGACAAATTGCCTAAGAAGTCCCCTCCCCAAGATCAAATACCACAAAATCCATTTGAATCCACTAATTGGGTTGACCACCAGGCTATTCATTATTGCAGACCTTGTGAGCATTTTCATGATGAATCTACTTGTCAAATATTCCTTCAACTTTATGATGAAGCGGGACCCTATGGATATTTGAATGAACAAGTTAATATGTTTGGTCGTGAGTTTAATGGTGGCATATATGATTGGATGGATTCTGATGAACCTTATAGGGGAGTGGAAGACATGAATTGCATGGGTGATGTTGTGGTGGATAAGGCAACATAAATGTTTGGTCCTAAGCCTACTCCACAACAAATAACTGAAATGGATAAATTTAAAGGCATTACCTATCAAAGGAATGGGAACAAAAGTCAAGATAAAAACCAAGTAACCATTCCCAAGGTAGCTTCAAAACCCCCTAAGTCAAATTTGTATGCAAATTCAAAATTAAGTATTGACTTAGGAGGATGGTTAAGTAATGCGAAAATGTTGGTGCATGTGTCCAAAATAATGAAGATTCCTTCTCAGAGGGAGAAGTTTCTCAAAGACATAGATTGTCCTTCTTAGAAAAGTGTTGACATTCCACCAACGATAGCTTATCAGGATGCACCGGTTATTCTGCAAAATATGGATAGGGGAAACGAAAAGAATAAATCTTTCTTCCTATCCTTGCACATGAATGATTTTATTCTTCGTAATTGTATGCTATATTCAGGAGCTACCTCAAATGTTATGACTAAGAAAATAATGGAACAATTGAACTTAAGAATATCTAGACCTTATCATAACATTTGTGCTATGGATAGTAGGAAAATTGAGGTGCATGGTTTGATTAAGGGGTTACAAGTACACTTAGTTGCATTCCCTGATATCATGATTGAAATGGACAATGTTGTAGTTGATGTGCTAGACACTTGGGGTATGTTTCTAAACAGAAAGACAGCTGCAGATTTAGGTGGTAGCTTACAAATGGATTTAACTTATGCCACCATTCCAACTCCAAATGGATTAGAGTTCAGATTGAATAGAGAGTTGGAAAGAAAGTATCATGTGGAAGATCCCAGGAAAAATAAAAATGAGATTGCTTTTCGGGAAATAGAAATGGGATGTTATGAGATATAACATACTCTAGAATTCGCCAAGATGGAACTTGATAGCAAACCTCCAAGCACTTGCAATGTTTGGGACCCCATGGATTCTTTTGATGGTATTTTTTGTGAGGAAGATTCGGACAAGACAGATAATAATGTGCTTCGTTCAGAGTTAAAGTTAGAGTTGGATTTATCAGTTGAAAATATGTCATAAGCTCAACCTGCATCAACATAATTAGTTAAATGTCAGAAACGGTCGGATGGGATTCTCAGGCCACACCCTCCTGGTTTTGCAACAATTGGGAACGTAAAAGATAGAATAAGTAATGGGAATCTGATGGGAATTACTAAGGGTGGTAAGGTTAATATTAATAAAATAAAGTACACCATCCCTAGTAAAAGGTATGCCAAGCCTTTTAAGGAAAGATTAAGTTCACATATTTTTCACTTGTCACCTATGGAAAACCATCAGAAATTTTTTAAGGGGAACCGCCCCAAGTGGACGAAGGATAGAAACTGGAATTCACATGAAAGGGTAAACAGTCAACAAAAAGTGTATCAGTGTTCCAACACTTCTTCTCAGCTAGTGGGACGATATAAAGTCATACATGCTAGTGAGATGACCCCTCCTTGAATTGTTTATTCATGTGGCAACTTGGTGTCCAAAGGGACACCCTTTGTAACGTATATCTAACCCTTCTCCTTGTATTTCAATTTTGTATTATTTCATTCATTATGCCAATATGTACTTAGAAACTTTTTTTGTATCATAGATTTCATTTTGTAAAATTATAATGTTGTACTTTAGTTATTTCATTATGTAAATGTTGTTTATAGCATTTGTTTATTTCATTATGTATATATGTATTCTTATGTTGGCTATTGGTGAGCACTATGTTTTGTAGGTGTTGGATTCTCGTATGCTCTTCCCCTCAATTTCGAGAAGATCGAACACATGTCCCCATGTGAATCCATATGTTGACCGCCTCTCCAACTAGGGGGTCAACTCCATGTGCCATGAAGAGATGCATCATCATATGCTCATTTGTCGGAGATTTTGGTTCTACTGGGCAGATATGCCTCCGGCACTTCTTTTTGTAACTGGAATTTTCGCACCCCTACGTGGGTCAATAATGTAATAGTTCTACATGAGTCATAGTTAGGTCATTTACCTTGGGATCGGTTCATTCGGAGAGTTCTTTTCACCAAGGGTTTTTTATCTTCGGGTTATCAATTGGGCTTTTCAGCCTTATTGATTTCCCTTGAGTTTTTCCCTCACACTTGCAATAATTCCTCCAAAGTGGTAAATGACGTTCTAATGGGCTTATCTCCTGGTAACTATTCTTAGGAAATGATGTAAATGACCATGCAAGACATCTTAGAAAGTCTTGCGGAATTCCCTTGAGTCTAGATTAATTTTTTTAATTAATTAATTTTTAATTAAATTTCCCTAAGTTTGGAGGTTTAATTATTTAATTAATTAATTATTTTTGAGCAAAAATTGTAAAAACTAGGTCCTTGGATTTTCGATAGGGGTATTTATGCTCAAAATAAATGGAATGAGACCCCCTACATGCTTGGGCCAATTTTCAGCTCAGTCGAACAACTTTTTCTAGGTGTTTGTCCATCACGAGTGTCAGTCAGTGAAAAACAACAATTTGAATTGCTAAGTCATGACATTGGAAAAATGTTTTTTTGTTATTTTGAGTTAAAAGGGTGATGTAAAGATGGATAAAGGTGAGAGATATTTTTCCTAACCTTTCTTAACATTTTCCAACCCTCACATCACCCCCTCACCTAGTCATTAAGCAAAAACGTCACTTTGCCTAGAGTGGTGTGCCTCCCTTCTAGAAAGTCTCCAAAAAGTGAAAAAATAATGAAAAAATTAAGGGAAGACTTATTATATCCCTTGGAACGCCTTTCTTAGCCTCCCGCTTGCCTTTTTGCTTGATCCCAACACTCCCTCACTCATCCACATCCTTGATCCATGTGATCAAACCCTAGATGGTGTGCCCTACCCTTGGGATTCTAGCTTGTGCTTGCTGGTGGACACTTGGCATTGATCCAAGAGGGGTGAGTTTTCCTCTCCAAGTATAAATAGATCCCTTTTCTCATTCCCTGCTCACCATATCTTGAGCTATTTTTATGCTGCTTGATTTCTTCTTCATCTCTCTCTCTCTTTCCTGATCCATCTTTCTTCCATTCTTTGGCTCTTAGGGTTTTGGAGCAAGTATTTCTCCAAGATACCTTTCTTGAGTAATATAAAGGAGAAAATTTGGAGGATCATTGGAAGAGCAACAAGTATTTTTTTTCTTGCTACATGTGAGGTAAACTTGTATGTGTTTAATTTGATTTATGCATAGCCTATATCTTGGGTAAAGTATTTTATTTGAGTAGATCTAACAACAAGTATTCTTGTAGATCTATATATGTGGGTTTGCTATATAGGGTGCAAGTATTTCATCTTATTAGCACATCCATCCATATTATCTTTGTATGCACAGATCTTGCTAAGTTTTTGCAAGTTTGGCCTCAAGGGTTTTATTGGGAATGCCTCAAGGAAGAGTCATTCCTTAAAGCACACATAAGCTCATCTTTCTCTCTATTTTTTTCTCATTCTTTATTGATGTCCTTTATATACATATTTCAACTAGCATTAACATAGTAAAATGGTCATCTAAATCTATCTTTTCTATAAAATTTCTATGTAAAAAAATTCTACCAAAAATGGAAATTTGTCTTCATCTTTGTTTGTTGTGTGTAGCATTTCCAGCAAGTATACCTTGTTGGTTTTTGCAGGTTAAGATCTGGTTGAAGGGGTTAATTTGCCCCAAAATATCCACACAACACTCCAAGACCCTTCTCTTCAAGTGGGTAACATTCTCAACCTTTCTCTTCACTTCTTCTAGCTTCTTGGGCATACTTTCTTTCACTTCTTGTAGATTTTTAGTTGCTCATAGTGTGGGAGAAGGATTGGTATGGCCTACCTCCCACATGTGAGCCTAGGATTAGCTTATTTCAAGCTATTCCATCTCTAAATCACTATCCTAAGATGATGATATGTGATTGACATTGCTATGATCCCTGTGACGTATGATCCCATGGAGGGTGTAGCTATTGATGTGCAGGATCATGCCCGACGGACAGGTACCACATTGGACAGGTACACATGGTTAGATTATTAGTTCAGACCTCCATGGGGTTGAAGATCCCACCAAATGGATGTTGAGACCCCAGTAGGGGGTAGAGATAGGACAGAGGGGTTTGCACCAGAGAAGAGGAGGACGTTCCACAGAGGCACCCTGGCATAGCCTTACCTAGGGGGGTTGTGCCCTCTTCATTGGAACGTTGGCCTTAGAAGGCCCAGGACATCACCCAAGATCTCATGACATCATTCAGCTTCATGGATGTTTTGGGAGACAGTTTGGCACGTGTGGCATGTTGGAGAAGCCCAAGGAGGGCTAACATTTTGGTCTAGGAGGTTGCATTTTCCCTAGAAAGGGATAACGTCACCCTAGAAGGGGCATGACATCTTGCTTTTTCTTGATTAGGGTTTCAACTTATGACATTTAATGTAAAACAATATTATTGTGTATTTTGGCCTTATCAGCCTTTTGATGACCTAAAATTTAATTAAGGTCATTGGTATGGTATATATTGAGGGTTTTCACTCTCATTTTTTCATTAGCTTTCACTCACTCATTAGTGAGGTCTAAAATTTGCACCCTATTCTAGGGTTTTGGCTGAAATTGTGAGGCACACTTGTTGAAGGAGACTATTTTTGGACTATTTTGGCATTTCTTCTTGGTGGAAGGTTTACAACTAGGGTTTGGCTACTTGAATGCATGGATTATGTAAGTGAATTTCTACAACACTTCTTGATTGAATGATTATAGTATTGTTTACTTGCATTTGCTATTATAATTTTCTGAATTAAACCCTAGGTGACAAGCACTAGTTAATGTCCTTGTCTCATGTCCCTACCAAGTTAAGAGCTATTTTGATTTGTTGAAGTAAGATAGAGCCTTTCCATAGCAACATTGATCTATCCATACTCTTCTAGCTAGCCATTTTTTCCTTGTTATTGAGCTAAGAAGTGTTGAGATTTGTACCTTGGGAGGTGTTCCCCATGTGCTTTTGACCTCCTTAGCACATTAGGGAAGGATTAGACACTTTGTACCTAATACTTTTGTCTATTTTCACTTTGACTTTGGTTAAAGTGAATTTTGGTCACTTTTGGCAAAAGTGAGTATTAAATCACTTTGTGGTGATTTTGGAGACATAAGTAGACATAGGAAACTTAACCCAAAAGTGGGTTATGATTTAGGGATGCATGGGGAGATCTCAACCTTTCATTAGATTGAATCTCAACCCTTGATCTCTAGGTTTCCTATTCTTGCCTAAAGAGGGGCAAAGGAGTCTAAGGAGGGCGCATTGTTCATGGAGAGTTTTTCTTGTTGGAGGAGGAGAACTCTAGCTATGGAGATGAGGTCAGTTGCATGAGGTTTTGAGGAGGAGGCCGCTAGCTTTCCCTGTGGGAGACTTGGAGCAGCTTGCTTCCATTATTTACTGGAGCTATTCTACATTTGAGGAGGG
>ML777257.1:266045-278747 GCA_009831015.1 Picea engelmannii
TTATTTCTTGTTTAATTCTTGTTCATACCTTTACTATTTTCTTTCTAACCTTTTGCATTGCAGCTGTCATGACTAGAAGAGCCCAACTAGGCATGTAAGTGCTCGCTTTTTGCTCACTCATTGACGAAAAGAGCACGAACATTTTGTATGAGAAAAACACTTACAAATCAATGAAGAGCTTATCAAACCCTAGTTGTAACACCTTCCAATGATAGAAAACACCATAAATATGCCAAAAATGATCCTCCTCAAGTGTAGCGCCTCAACTCCAAGAGCCAATACCAAGACAAAAGATTAAAAATTATCCTCTCACAAGAGAGTGAGTTGTGTTATGTTAAAAATGAGAGGCAACGTCCTCTCTTTATATCATTCAAATGACCTTTAATTACAAAAATAGGTCATTGAAACAGCCGACAAGGCTGACTAACTGTTTTACATTATTTGTCACATTAAATGCTAAAATGTCAAAATTATGAGCTAAAAGGGAGACGTCAAGCCCCTCTCAGGGAGACATTGGCCCTTTTTGGGCAAGATCAGCATCCAAAAGGCAAAACGTTGGCCTTTCTAGGGCTCCTGCAAGCTGCCACACGTGCCAAATGATCCAAGCACATTGCCACATCCTCCAGAAAACGTCCAGCCTTCCCTGGGTGGCTTCCTGTCTATCAAAATCCATCATCTCATCTGCAATGGGTAATCCCCTTAGGTCGGGCTCTGCCAAAGCGTCCTGGGTGAGGACATCCTTCTTCTTCTTCATGCAAGGGCTCATCACAACGTTTTCCCGCCTCTGCCATCCCAGCAACCATCTGATGGTATCTTCAGCCCCATGGAGGTCTGAACTAATCATATCCCCATGTGTACCGGTCCACTGGTACCTGTCCGCCGGGCATGGTCCTGCACATCAAAAACTACGCCCTTCATGGGATCATTAGTCCTAGGGATCATAGCAATGTCAATCATATTTCATCATTAAATTTATCAAATACATGCATGAAATCCCTAGCATATCATCTAGGAGCTCAAAGACATTACACAGATCTACTAGACAAAGCTGAAGAAAACCAACGGAACAACCTATTGGGCTAATACCCGTAAGAGATGGAAAGTTCCCTCAGAAGATTATTCAAGCCATGTTTTATGAGTTGATGTGGTCTAGGGATGTCCAGTCACAGTAAGACCAAGGGCAGGTGTTGTCTGTGGGTGCCTTTGTAGGAGGCGAGCTGTACCTGTCATGGATGCATTTTTTCCAAGCCCTTTATTGCCTTTATTTTTCTATTTTATTGCTTTTCTTTCTTTTTTACTTCAAGGTCTGACCAGAGGACACTGCCTTGGCTTGGTGACCAGAGCTGACAGTGTTACCCACTAGTATCTTCGCAGAGATGATAAGGCTGGCTCATGATGAGACCCCCTTTCCCTTGGTCATGCAACCAAAGGTCACTGCCCTGGCGTGGTGACCAGATGATGGTAATGTCATACTGTTGGATACCTATGAACATAATGGGCCGGCTCGTGATGAGACCTCCCATCCTCTTGGTTAGGCCTTGTTTTATTATTTTTCTTAGGGTCCTGTTATCGCTCAGTTTGTAGTCTAGGTCAAATAGCTTGAAGGTAAGGGCTAAACTGGCGTAACAGGAGCTTCCCCACCCAATGTCACCTCGATGGGGAGCTCTTTCTATTCAGGGTGGCTAATCCCAAGGGAGACGTCCCTAGTAATCTGGGGTGTTGAAGGAAAAAGATCAAGGGTTTAAGGCTCAAAGATTAAGATAGGATTTCCCTTCACAGATTACTGCTAATAAGATAGTCAAAGAGAAGGTATTCCACTGAAAAAAGGGCACCTGTTTGCGAGACAAGGCAAATAAAACTAAAATGTGCAGCAGTGGTTAGCACTTCAAATTGTTAATGACTATCTTTAAGATATACACATGAGCATGAATAAATGTAATTATTGACGAAGTCAATGATTGCAATTAAAGCTAAGACTTATAATATTACTTCTTCAATAAATACAAAAAAGTACTTGCATTCAATGTATAAAATCAATCCTTATGTAATCACAACGCATTAAATATGCTCATACATATATATTGTTGTTGCTGCGTCACTATGCTACAAGGGTGATGTCATCTCTAATCTAGGTTAGGTTAGCTAGACAATAAAGTGGACATTTTGCTTTTTAAGCCAATGAAATTACTCAACACTTGTATGTCTATCAATAGATGACTCAGCCGCAACTTTTATACTAAGAAAAGGTTAAAAAGAGGCAAGACATCATCAGCTAGTTAGGGTTAGTAAAGTCGCTAGGGTTAGTTAGGGTTTCAATTTAAGAGTGTTTGAAAGATTTTTTTAACTTGGAAGACTCAACGTTGCAATTTTAGACTAGTGCCTTGGGTAAATGGAGTCAAAGAGAGAGGCTAAAGGCTTGGGAAGATTTAAACCTAAGGACGGGAGAGTTAGGCTTAATGGTGCTGCAATGGTAGGGCCACCAAGTCAAAACCCTAAGGGGAGGAGGCTCATTCCGGTGTAGCTTAAGCTAGGCCTCATGCTCCTCCCTCTTTCCTTAAGACTCTTTGGCAAAACGGCTAGTTATAAAACATAAATCTAGGGCTGAAAAGTGTTGTTGGGGCCAAGGTTTTTCAAACCCTAAGAGTCAAGCCCTAGGTGTAAAGTTAATTAGGCCTAGGACGTCTTCTTTCTTCAATCTATGTTTCAAGCTAACTCAAGAAAAAGGAGAAATAGTGTAGCAAAGGCTAGGCTATGTTCTTCTTAATCAAATGGCTAAACAATTTTTTATCATGGGGACATAAAGCAAGGACCTACTTGTGTGCTTTCTCCCTAGGGTTTCAATGATTAAGAATAATAACAACAATGTAGCCATACATGCAAGATATTAAACCTACAACCATTCAATCAAGAAGTTTTGTATGAAAAATACACTTACAAATTCATGGAGAGCCAATCAAACCCTAGTTGTAACACCTTCCAATGATAAAAACACCATATACATGCCAAAGATAATCCTCCCAAGTGTAGTGCCTCAACTCCAAGAGCCAATAACAGGACAAAAGACTAAAAAAGTATCTCTCTCACAAGAGAGTGAGTTGTGTTATGCTAAAATGAGGCTCAATGTCCTCAATTTATATCATCCAAATGACCTTTAATTACAAAATAGGTCATTAAAAACAACTGACAAGGCTGAATTAACAATATTCCATCATTTGTCACATTAAATGCTAAAATGTCAAAGTAAGAGCTAAAAAAGGAGACGCAGACCCCTCTAAGGGAGACGTTGGCCCCTTTTGGGCATCATCAACATCTAGAAGGCAAAACGTTGGCCCTTCTAGGGCTCCAGCAGGCTGCCACACGTGACAAATGATCCAAGCACACTACCACATCCTCCAGAAAACGTCTAGCCTGCCCTGGGTGGCATCCGGTCCATCAAAGCCATCATCTCATCTGCAGGGGGTGATCCCCCCTAGGTCGATCTCTGCCAAACTGTCCTGGTGAGGGCGTCCTTCTGTCTTCTTCATGCAAGGGCTCATCATGATGTTGTCCTGCCTCTGCCATCCCAACAACCATCTGATGGGCTCTTCATCCCCATGGAGGTCTGAGCTAATCATCTCCCCATGTGTACCGGTCCTCTGGTACCTGTCCGTCGGGTATGATCCTGCACATCAAAGACTACGCCCTCCATGGGCTCATCAGTCCTAGAGATCATAGCAATGTAAATCATATCTCATCATTAAAGTTATCAAATATATGCATGAAATCTCTAACATATCATCTAAGAGCTCAAAGATATTACACAGATCTACTATACAAAGCTAAGGAAAACCTACATAACAACCTATTGGGCTAACACCCACAAGAGATGGAAAGTTTCCTCAGAAAATAATTCAAGCCATGTTTTATGAGGTGATATGGTTTTAGGGATGTCCAGTCATAGTAAGACCAAGGGAAGGTGTTGTCTGTGGGTGCCTTTGTAGGAGGCGAGTTGTACTTGTCATGGATGCATTTTTTCCAAGCCCTTTATTGCCTTTATCTTTTTTATTTTATTTCTTTTCTTTCTTTTTATTTCAAGGTCTGACCAGAGGACACTACCTTGGCTTGGTGGCCAAAGCTGACAGCGTTATCCACTGGTATCTTCGCAGAAATGATAAGGTTGGCTTGCGATGAGACCCCCTTTCCCTTGGCCATGCAACCAAGGGTCACTGCCCTGGTTTGGTGACCAGATAGTGGCAATGTCATAGTGATGAATACCTATGAACATAATGGGCCGACTCGTGATGAGACCTCCCATCCTCTTGGTTAGGTCTTGTTTCTTTTTATTATTTTTCTTAGGGTCCCTTTGGTTTCTTATCGAGAGGCTTTTTATTGCCTTCTCGAGGATCCCCTGGGCAAAGCATCTCTAGGTTTTATTTTCCTATGGCTTTTATCTTTTACCAGCTGCTTTTACCCCCTGGTCCTTTAGCCCCTTCTTCCCACAAGACAAAGTGTAACCCTCAAAGGTCATCCTAATGGCCGGACTAGGGGAATGGGATGGATGAGCAGGGTATAAGATGTAAAATGATAAAAGTGGTGGGAGCGAACGATGGTTCTGCAAATCTCCTTTGGTGGCTAACCAAAACCCATGAATATCAACTTGCTAAGTTACCCCATCAATCACCCCAAAAATGGTTAAGTGGATTAGTGTAAGATCCAAGCAATCATCAGAAATGAAAGAAACCTGATGCATATATAAAAGGGTCATAATGATTAAATATGACACATACCATGATATCTCAGACCAATTACCTCATAGAGCAAGAGTCCTCTCCGATGCAAGCCCAGGCCGGTGGTGATGGAAGTTGCTACTGCTGACAGGACAACCTGGCAAAGAAGAAGAAAGATGGGTCCTCCAGGACCGTGCTCAAGTCAATCCTACTCTCGGTACTCCATGTCTAGGACCTGTGGGCCTCAAGACATGATCTCCTAGTTATCCCTAGATATCAGGGATAACAGGTCCCTTTAGTTTCTTATCGAGAGGCTTTTTATTGCCTTCTCGGGGATCCCCTGGGCGAAGCATCTCTAGGTTTTATTTCCTATGGCTTTTATCTTTTACCAACTGCTTTTACCCCCTGGGCCTTTAGCCCCTTCTTCCCACAAGACAAAGTGTAACCCTCAAAGGTCATCCTAATGGCCAGACTAGGGGAATGGGATAGATGAGCGGGATATAAGATGTAAAATGATAAAATAGTGGGAGCGGACGATGGCTCTGCAAATCCCCCTTGGTGGCTAACCAAAACCCATGAATATCAGCTTGCTAAGTCACCCCATCAAATCACCCCAACAATGGTCAAGTGGATTAGTGTAAGATCCAAGCAGTCATCAGAAATGAAAGGAACCTGATGCATATATAAGAGGATTATAACGATCAAATATGACACATACCATGATATCTTGGACCAATTACCTCATGGAGCAAGAGTCCTCTCCGATGCAAGTCCAAGCTGATGGTGATGGAATTTGTTGCTCCTAACAGGACAAGTCCAGTGAAGGAGAAGAAATATGGGTCCTCCAGGACCATGCTCAGGTCAATCCTGCTCTCGATACTCCATGTCTAGGACCTGTGGGCCTCGAGACATGATCTCCTAGTTATCCCTAGATATCGGGGATAACATCTGGCTCCAACTCGGGGACATGTGCTAACTGTAGAGTGCATGAGAACCTCAGCAATCTATGGCATAAACCTGTAGACCTGCTCACACTTGAAAAGAAAGCATCAGCAATAAAAGGTGGGGTGGTATTGCCACCCCGCAAAATAATATAAGCATACATATGAGATAAAACAATCAAGATGCATATATAAGGGAAACAAACAATAAATGCATACGGTATAATACACGGAAGTGCCTACCTACTCATACTTACCTATATTGTCATGTGTCTGGAGGATAATAACGCTTGATATGTAAAGCGTTCACTGGTAAGTTCAGAATTTCTCCCTCCATTGTCTCCAGGTTGAAGGAATTTGTACCCGCACAACTTTTGATCTTGTAAGGGCCCCCCCATAAGCTGTCGAATTTCTTGTGCATGCCAGGCTTCTCTTTTCTTTTATCCCATAATAGGACAAGATCTCCTTCAGCGAAACTTCTGCCTTTGGCTTTGTGGTCAAAAGTGTTCTTTACTTTCTCTTGGTTCTTTATCATTTGACCCAAGGCATTTCTTCGAGTTTCGTCTAATTCTATTAACTGGTTTATTCTCCCTTGGGTTGCTTCTGTATCTGTGTCGTATTGTTGTGCAAATCGGAGGATGGGAATTTGGAGGTTCACAGGGAGTTTTGCCTCAAGTCCATATACCAGCTCAAAAGGGGTTTTCCCTGTGGACGTCTTTGTTGTTATTCGATCTACCCATACCGCATACTTTAATTTGCTATCCCATGATTTCTTATTTTCTTCGACAACCTTCTTTAGAATATTCATGAGATTCTTGTTGGTTGATTCAGCTAGTCCATTCCCTTGTGGGTAATAGTTCGAGGAATGAGACAGGGTAATGCCATATTTGAAGAAAAACTCTACTAGGGCATAGGAACTGAAAGCTTTGTCATTATCCGTAGTGATCTTGGAAGGTATCCCAAACCTTGTTATGATCCGATCTTCTAAGAAGTTCATGACAACCTCTTCAATGGCTTTCTTCGTAGGGATTGATTCAACCCATCTGGTAAAATAATCTGTGGCCGTCAAGATCCATCGATATCCATTACTCAAATTGTCTTTGAACTCGCCAATAAAATCCAGGCCCCACTGCTGAAAAGGTGCTTCCACTACTACTGGTTTCAAAGGCTGGGCCGAGAGCTTTGGTTTTCCAGTGAAGTATTGGCAAGGTTGGCAAGACCGAACGTGTTGATAAGCATCTGAGAAGAGGGTTGGCCAATAATAACCAGCCCTCAAAATTTTGTGGGCGGTGGTACGTGCAACAAAATGTCCACCGCAGTATCCAGAGTGTAATTCCTTCAAGATCTTCTTTGCCTCATATTTGTTCACGCATCGAAGTATAATGCCATTGGGATTCTTCCATCCAAGCCTGTTTTCTGTTAGGCAGTATTTCATGGCCTTCAATCTCAAATCTCTCCTCTTGTGATCTACCAGGTGATCAGGACAAGACAAATTCTTTAGATAATAGACTATGTCAGAATACCACTCATCATGTTCTAGTTCACTGGCTATTACATTCACCTGTTCATTCTCACCAATCTATATGGCTTCTTGATTACTTTCAGTCAGCATTTGGGCCAAACCTTGTCCCTTTATTATCTTGGTGGGTTTTATCTCTAAGTCATACTCTTGGATTTTTTAAACCCATTTCCCTCGGGTGCCCATACAGTCTTGTTTTATGGATATGGCTGGATACGGGACATACGCCTTGATTTTATTATAATCGACATAATTTCTGAAGTGCTGGAGGGACTTGACCAAAGCGTAAGCCTGTTTTTCTATGATGGTGTAGTTCAATTCTGAGTCTCTCAGGACTTTGATCATAAAGGCCATGGGATGTTCAAAGTTGTCAGCATCCTTCTGCATCAATACCCCTGCAATGGTGTCCTGGGATGCAAATGAGAAAATTATAAAGTCTCGTGAAAAATCAGGACTGATCAAAACCGGGGCTTGAGAGATGGCATTTTTTATATCTTCAAAATATCTATTAGCCTCATTTCCCCATATGAAGGCAACATCCTTCTTTAGCAGAGAACTGAAATGTTTTATTCTTTCAGCAAAGTTAGGCACGAATCTGCGGATGAAGTTGATTTTTCCGAGAAAAGATTGCAGGGCCTTTTTGTTGATTGGAGGACGAACATCTTTTATAGATTGGACTCTTTCAGGGTCAATGGAAACTCCTCTTGGTGAGGCCACATGTCCCAATAGTTTTCCTTCGTCAATCCCTAAAACATACTTCTTTGGGTTTAGTGAGATGCCATACTCCCTACATCATTCAAAAACAATCCTGAGGTGGGAGAGATGGTCTTTCCTTTCTTTAGACACAACTGTGAGGTCATCCTGATAAATTTCTATGATTTTTTGTATGAGGTCTCTAAAGGAAAAATCCATTGCTCTTTGAAAGGTGGCACCTGCATTCATAAGACCAAATGGCATTCTCAAGTACATAAAAGTTCCCCAGGGCGTAGTAAATGCAGTCTTGAGTTGATCTTCCCTTTTGAGTAAAACTTGGTTGTATCCCGAGAATCCATCCAGCATTGACATCATTCCCGCTCCCGTGACTCGTTGAAGCAGATGTTCCATGTTTGGTAGAGGATAATTATCCTTTAACGACATTTGGTTGAGGTTACGGAAATCAACACATAGGCGGATGTCACCATTTTTCTTCCGAACAACCACTAGATTTGACATCCAAGAGGAATACCTGATCGGGGCTATGATACCGACGTCAACCATCTTTTGGAGTTCTTTTTGTATCTTCCCAGCTAACTTTGGGTTGATGTGCCTTAACTTCTTTCGAAAAGGTTTGGCTCCTTCTACCAAGGGTATAGCATGCTGGATAACATCTCCTCTATAGGCCTTCAATTCATCGTAGTTCCAAGCAAAGGTATCTCTGAATTCCCTGATGAGCTCCAGTATTTCCTTCCTCTCTTTCTCAGTAGTCCCCTTTCCTATATTGACTATTATTGGATCCATCTCAGTACCAATGTTGAACTCCAGGGTTTCCTCAGCTTGCTTGTTGGTTCTTTTTCCCTTGAAAAAATCATGTCTGTCAAAAAGATTCTCCAAAGGAATACATCCTTTCGGCAAGGTATTGTTTTGCAGGTTGATGATTTCCAAGTCCATAGAGTCAGCGAGGAAATTGATCTGTGTATCTGTGAATTATTTTCTATTCTCCATGAATCTGATAATTTGATCATCATCTTCGAAAACCTGTCAGTTCTCTAAATTGTCGGGAATAGAAGGTCTAAAAAGAACCTCCATCTTGCACTGGTCATGGAGAGGTCCTTCGCACGGTTGCAAAGTGGATGCTGAGACGGCCAGAGAATCTGCCACATGGTTTTCTTCTCGAGGAACAGCTTCAATTTATATCCTTTTGAAGAATTTTGAAAGAGTCTGAGCTACATCTCGATACTTCTTTAACTTCTCGTTCTTAGTTACGAACCTCATTAGAACTTGTGAAACGATGAGGTCCGAATCACCCTTTACTTCCAAGATTGTAGCTCCCTTGTCGATAGCTAGATTGAGTCCCAAAATCAAAGCTTCGTATTCAACAACATTGTTAGTGCAACGGAATTCCAATCTATAAGAATGATAGAAGATCTCACCTAATGGATCTGTTAAGACGATCCCGACACCTGATCCAGAACTCGAGTGTGAGCCATCAAATTCTAATGTCCAGATTCCTTCTGTTTCTTCAACCGTGTCCATATCCAATTTTCCTTCTTGAATGAACCAATCATTCAGACCACTGTTGATGCATAAAAGTTGGTCATCTATCTCATCGGGACTTTCAACCGATGAACCAACAAAGGTTTCATTGTAGATGGTATAACGTCTTCCTTCCGGGTGAGGGATGATGGCCTTAGACTGCTCCCTGTGAATGCTTCCATTCAGGTGTTCAATAAGGCTATTACAAATGATAATCCCAAAATGATTAATATCGTCCACAACAACCACATTTATTGAGAAAGGAGCACTAGGGCAAGACTCGAAGGCTATCTCAAGGTTGTCAATGGATCCCTTCACAAAATCGTCTCTGGTGTTAGCTCGTGAAATTTTTAGGCCCAATTGTCGCATAACCTCTTCTGTCATTATATTGGCCTTGGCTTTTGGGTGTAGTAGACAATTGTGGAGGAGAAAATCATTGATTCGGAGGGAGATGTAAAAAGGTTTGAACTCACAATTTTTAGGAATTGGGTCTCCCACTTGATGAATAAAAAGGGAGAAATCTTGAACGGGACTTGGCTCCAAATTTTTGTGTGATGCATCCCTATCTTTGTCCTTTGGATGGGCCTTCTTTAAAGGAGGTTCTTGGGAGGAGACATCACTCTTATGAGAAAGGCTCCATTTCCTTTTGACATGATCTAATTCTATTTGGAGAACACTTGGAGGCTCAGGCTCTGGAATAGGTTCATTACCTGGATCCCATAGTTCACAATTCATGTTTCTTTATTCGATAAAGTCATCAAAATCAAGATTTCTCTCAATCTGAAAGGCCATATCTTGTGCTTCTTCCAAAGTTGTTGGTGATCAGTGCTTAACATCAAATTGCAGGGTTCCTTCCAAAGATGACAGGTACTGATCGATGATAGCTTGTTCTGAACCAACTTTTGACCGAACCTTCTTAAGGACAAGGTTGAACCTATCAGTGAAGTCTCTTGTATTTTCACAAGGTCCTTTGCAAATGTTGTAGTACTGGGAACAAAGGTCTTGTGAGTTTTCCTTATCACACCACCTTACTTTAAAGTCCTTTTGCAACTCTTCAACGTTTTTTATGCTTCTTTCAGGGAGTTGATCAATCCAGCCCTTAGCTTTTCCTATAAGAGAGCTTGCAAAGAGTTTCATAAAAATGTCAGGGTGATCCTGACCATCCAGGTGAAAGTCAAAACTATCGCAAAAATGGGTCCAATGTGAATTTCCAGAAGTTTCCTTTCCTGAAAAGAAAGGTAGCCAAGAGTTTGCATTTGTAAGCAAATCATGTACTCCACCTTGGATGTTGCTGAAATCAAAGCAGTCATAACTCTCTGGGTGAGACCATTTGTGAAGATTTAGATTGATAGGAGGTACAGGGTTTATTACAGTGGTGGTTGTCATAATAGTGGGATTTTAATACAATTTTCCACTACGAGTAGTCATATTTAAAGGAAGTCTCTTTTCCAAAAGTGACTTGACAACAGGTGGATTAGCAAGAGGCTTCCTTCTGAAAGCTAGAGGAGGGTTATTGAACCTCCTTTTGGTTTGTGGATTAGCCAGATAGTTTCCCTGAAACTACCAAAGAATAGGGGGAAAAGAAAGTAGTGGATTCGCCAGGTAAGCTTTGTAAGAAAGGACTTCTGAGGCAAGGCTTACCAAAGGTTTTTCGTTTGAGGAAGGTTGACTCAGTGTTCCCCGGCAACGGCGCCAAAATGTTATCACTCAGTTTGTAGTATAGGTTAAGTAGCTTGAAGGCAAGAGGCAAACTGGTGTAACAGGAGCTTCCCCACCCACTGTCACCTCGATGGGGGGCTCTTTCTATTCAGGGTGGCTAATCCCAAGGGAGACGTCCCTAGTAATCTGGGGTATTGAAAGGAAAATGATCAAGAGATTAAGGCTTTAAAAGGTCAAAGTAGGTTTTCCCCTTCACAGATTACTGCCAAAAAAGATAGTCAAAAAGAAGGTATTCCACAGACAGGCACCTGTTTGCGAGACAAGGCAATAATAAAGCTAAAATATGCCACAGTGGTTAGTACTTCAAATGTTAATGACTATCAATATAAAATACACATGAGCATAAATAAAACTAATTATTGACGAAGTCAATGATTGCAATAAAGGCTATGGCTTATAATATCACTTCTTCAATAAATACAAAACGATAATAGCATTTAAAGTACAAAATCAATACTTGGATTATCACAATGCTTTAAACATGCTCACATATAATGTTGTTGCGTCAAGCCTACTAGGGGTGACGTCAGCCTAGTTTCTAGGTTAGTTTGCTAGGCAATGAGGTGGATGTTTTGCAAAATAAGCCAATGAAAATGCTCAACACTTCAATGTCTATCAATGGATGACCCAGCCGCAACTTTAATACCAAGAAAGAGTTCAAAAGAGGCAAGACGTCATCAGCAAATTAGGGTTAGTAAGTCGCTAGGGTTAGTTAGGGTTTCAAGTTTTAGAAGTTTGAAAGGTTGTTTTAACACAATTGACTCAACGTTGGAGTTCTAGACTAGTGCCTTAGGGTAAATGGAGTCAAGGAGTAAGGCTAAAGGCTTGGAAGGATCTAAATTTAAGGACGAGAGAGTTAGGCTTTCTAGTGTTGCAATGGCAGGGCCACAAAGTCAAAACCCTAAGGGGAGGAGGCTCATTCCAATGTTGCTTAAGCAAGGCCTCATGCTCCTCCCTCTTTCCTTAAAACTCTTTGGCAAAAACGGCTAGCTTCAAAATACAAATCTAGGGCTGAAAAGTGTTGTAGAGCCAAGGCTCTTCAAACCCTAAAGGTCAAAACCCTAGGTGTAAATTTAATTAGGCCTAGGACGTCTTCCTTCTTCAACTTATATTTCAAAACTAACTCAGAAAAAGGGGAACTAATGTAGCAATGGCTAGGCTATATTCTCCTTAATCAAATGGCTAAATAAGTTTTCTATCATGGGGACATGAAGCAAGGACCTACTTGTGTGCTTGCTCCCTAGGGTTTCAATGATTAAGCAAAATAATAACAATGTAACCATAAATGTAAGAGATTTATCCTATAACCATTCCATCAAGAAGTTTTGTATGAGAAAAACACTTACAAATCAATGAAGATCTTATCAAACCCTAGTTGTAACACCTTCCAATGATAGAAAACACCATAAATATGCCAAAAATGATCCTCCTCAAGTGTAGCACCTCAACTCCAAGAGACAATACCAAGACAAAAGACTAAAAATTATCCTCTCACAAGAGAGTGAGTTGTGTTATGTTAAAAATGAGAGGCAACGTCCTCTCTTTATATCATTCAAATGACCTTTAATTACAAAAATAGGTCATT
>ML777257.1:313915-330846 GCA_009831015.1 Picea engelmannii
GCATATTTACATCTTTTTATGTTTTATGGATTACATCTATTTTACAAATGTATTTACATGTGCATGTGTGTGGTTTTTCTTACATGTGTGCAATATTTCAATCTAATACATGATTAGCTAGAGTATCTGTGATTTGATTCAATCTCCTAGGAACATGGATATATGTAATTTAATCAAATCTTCATTCTAAGAGACATACCCTAAGGAACCGTCGGTGTAGCGTAGGATCGTAAACGCGGTAAACCCCATTTAACTGAGACACAACTAGTTGAGCGTCTAAGTAGACCCGGAGGTGAGAGATACCATGCGACAAAGTGTCACAAAGAAACTCTAAGACTGTGATGTATTTGGTGACATTGTTTGTGGTGTCACCTAAACAGATACCTCCTGAAGATAGCAACTGACCCTGAGGTGTGAAAATCACCCAAGCTACGGAATAAATCCTACGAGTGTGTTGGCTAGCGTCGTCTGCAAACCCAATGAACACCTCTGATTCACTTGACATCTGCCACAGTGAAAAAGATGACATAAAAAATGACACGTCCATAAAACCAAAAATACACAAACTAAAAAGAAAATGTATAAGACTATACATATGTTACAAGAAGTCACCCAAGGCGACCTACCTATGAGTAATACTTCTTGAGGTAGAGCCCATTTCTAGGCTCCACCAAATAATTTCCCTCAAAGTCCCAATAAGAACCCTTCTTTAGAACCTCCTTCATGATGACCCAGGGGATCCTTATCTTGGTCATAGACTAGGACAAGGTTGCCTTCAGAGAAAATTCGAGGATGGACCGACCGATCATACTGACACTTGACTTTTTGTTTGTGAGCCTCATTAGCTGAGGTTGAATCCCGATGCTACTCATCAAGATTCTTAAGATATAATAAACATTCTTCAAGCGGTGAAGTGTTTGGAAATAACTGTACTGCCAATTTTAGAGAGGAGATATGGCACTCTATAGGCAAGACTACTTCCATCCCATAAATGAGTTGAATAGGTGAGAACCGGTCATAGTATTAATAGACGTTCGATAGGCCCATAATGTCGGGTACAACATCAAATTCCAATTTGACCTGGCCGAATTGATTGTTCGTTGGAGAATAGTCTTAAGGGATTTATTCACAGATTCCACCTGACCATTCGCTTGTGGGTAGTAGGGTGACGAATGTTCTTACCTCAACCTAAGATTTGATGTTAACTTGGACATCATTTTGTTCTGAAAGTGACTGCCATGGTTAGTGACAATATCTCTTGGGACGTTGAACCTTGCTATTATCTGGTTAAACAAAAAGAGAGTTGTTGTCTTGCCATCATCTTTAAACGTTGGCATAGCTTCAACCCACTTCATGAAGTAGTATACTACTACGATGATATAACGGTGCCCCCTTGCGGAAGGAGGGTTGCATGTAGCATAATAAATCCCCTACTTGGTGAAGGGACCAACTGTGATGATGGGAAACATGGGAGTGGGGTGTGCCCTCATCTTTCGA
This sequence comes from Picea engelmannii, assembly GCA_009831015.1. Lineage (NCBI taxonomy): Eukaryota > Viridiplantae > Streptophyta > Pinopsida > Pinales > Pinaceae > Picea > Picea engelmannii. Next base: position 315,413 of record ML777257.1, read on the forward strand.
GAGAAGATATGACATGGGTGGCACTTCTTGATCGATTCAACACAATCTTTGATTAATGTCAGCCAAAAGTAACCGGCTTATAGAATCTTTTGGGTTGTTGCCAACCTAGAAAAATGACCGCCACATGCTCCTATTTGGCAATCGTTAAGCATGATTTCCGCTTCTTCGTGAGTGAGACACCGATGAAGGATGCAATCTACGCCTCGACAATATAGAGTGTCCTCGAGTATGAGATATTTCTTGTCCTGATGGCATATACGACAACTCTCATTACGAGAAGTAAAGGTGGGGCTCTTCAAAGTATGGAGATAGACTAGTATATCTCCGTACCAAGGGTATGAAGAAGTGATCAAAAACATGTCTCCTTTGATAGGCAACACTTCAGGTATAACATCACCTGATTCGACTAGAAGTTCCAAAATGAGTTTCGCGAAGACCAACGACTTTTTGGATTTTGCTGAGACAAAATCCAAGTCGAATTCTTGGAGGATAACTATCCATCTACTGATCTTTCCGCCAATTACACATCATGTCAATATGTATTAAAATGGATTCACAACAACAATGACGTTGGTCTTGTGAAACAAGATGTAGTGACAGAACAGCTGGATAGCATGAACTGTTGCCAACCCAAGTTTTTCAACATGGGAATAATTGAGTTCCGATCCAACCAGGCCTCAGCTTAGGTAATAGATCATGTATTCTGAGAGCAAACCATCCTCCTGAACCAAGACCATGATGATGGTTGACTATGCAAAGGCCAAGTATAATAAGAGATCTTTATTATAATTGGGTGGATGAAGCATAAGGGTGGATGTAAGGGCACATTTCAATGATTCAAAAAAGTGATGAGAGGCTTCATCCCAAGGAAAAGGAACATCCTTCTTCAATAAACGCATAAAACCCTTTGTGATCTCGGCATATTTTGCGATGAAACGCCGTAAAAAGTTCTCTTTTCCCTGTAAACTATGAAGCTGAGGGACTGTGTACGGGGGAGGAAACTAAACTATCAACTCAACCTTTAGAGAATCGACCATGATCCCTGTTGTCAAAACAATGAAACCAAGAAGATGACCCAATGTGACACAAAAACTACATTTGTTTGGATTCAAGCGGATCTGGTAGTAGCAACATCGCTCAAAGATAATTCGGAGGTGTGTAGGATGATCAAATCTCTTGTGATATTGTGACACTAAATCATCAAGACAAGCCTCGTCTATGTGTTTGAGTTCGTGGAAAGAAAAAGACATGGCCCACTAAAAAGTCACTCCAACACTTTTCAGACCAAAAGGCATCTTCTGATAAGCGAATGTACCCCACAAACAAATGAAAGCGGTTTTGTGTTGGTCTTTGGGGATATGTAGCTGATTGTATCCCGAAAAACTATCCATGAAATAAAAGGCCTAACAACCTGCACATTCATCGACTATCTAGTCAATAAATGGCATGGGGAAATTATCCTTTGGACAAGCCTTGTTCAAATCATGAAAATCCTTACATACATGAATCATACCCTATTTGTTGTTGATTGGTATGGGATTTGACACCCATTGAGTCAATCGGATAGGGTAGATGAAACCATCTTTGAGTAGTTTCTCTACTTCAGCCTTAATTATTGTTGCTTTCCTAGGATTAACTAGATGACGCTTCTACCGGACCAACTTGGCATCAGGATATGTCATGATTTTATGTTCAACGATTCTTGGATCTATGCCTGGCATTTCCTCATAAGACCAGGAAAAACCATTGCAGAATTCTTTAAATAAATCTGTGTAGATTCAAATCTCCTCGGGGGAGCAGTCCGCTCCGGCAAAGATATTCTCTATGAGGCCATGGATTCTGGAGATATCAATAGGTATCATTTGAGCAATGGTTTCCATATTTCCTTCAGCATAAACAATGTGCACAGCCAAAGGATTGATAGGACAAGTCCTATCTCCAGTCATAGTCAGAGTGAATTATCCTACTTCAATTCTTCTCAACTCTCGGAGAAAATAAGATCTTTGATGGAGATCATCCCAGGGTCTATCTGGACTAGTCATTGCCTCAATAATCACCTTGTCTGAGGGAAATACCAAGTCTAAATAAATAGTATCGGTGAGGGAACCTTGAGCCCAAATAGGCTCGAGAACCGGATCTAACTCTTGTGCGGGAGTCACATCGAGGTCGACGGATGCTTGCTAGACCATAGAGTACGCAATTTATTCTATGGACAAAGGCATGGCCATGCCATAGTGCATTTTCCCCTCCATCATAGTTGATGGGGAAAGAAGAATCCATGGATCGTTAAAGTAGTTCGTGCGAAACGATGAGATTTGAAAGATTTCAGCCCTAGGTTGGTCAGGGACAACCGATATGTAATGGACATTGTCATTCAGAGGAAAGTAATCGAAAGTACCATAAAAGGTGGGCACAAACCAACCCCTACATTGACAATGTCGGGTTGAGGTTTATCAATCATCGGGACCATGGATGCCCCCGATGAAGGGTCAGGATGGGAGAACGATAACTGATCAATGGGCACGATCCGACCCTCTTGGGGAAACAACAAGACCCAAAAAACTATCGTGGCCACTGCTTGCATAGCATAGGTCCAACTCCTTCCTAACAAGAGATTGTAGTTGAGAGATGCATCAACCACTTCAACCTCGATGTACACGTTCTTCCCCCCTAACTGCATGGGAAAAGAGGGGATGATTCCATGTGTTTGAAATGAATGACCATTAAAAGCGGTAAGGAGAGTAGGTGAGGAAGACAAAATGGGTTGGCCAATGGCCTTCCAACATGCTAAATACATCACGCATGTTGATGCACCATCATCAACCACCGTGCGAAAAATGTTCTGAGTAAAAGTTTTTGTGGTGTAAGCCACTACTATCTGAAACACTACGTGGTACAAAAGATGAGGTTTTAAGTCGGTCATATCAAGCATGATCATTCTTGGATTAAAAGTCTCAGCAGATCCTAAGGCAGCTAACAAAGCCTTTCTCTAGTAAGGGAAGCTCTGAAGGACTTCCAAAGCCGACATTGCACAAGGGGTTTGTGGCAAATCCTCCACCACAGAGTAATTCTGGGTGGCCCTTGCGTTTGGGTTTTGGGAATCTTTCTTGAATGAAGCTTTGGGGATGCGTGTCATTGTTTCACCCAACACCTTCTCAATCTAGAGAGGAAGAGATGGGTTTTCGTCTTCTTTACCCTTCTCATAGGTGTTTGGAATTTCGTATTCGCATGTCCTAGTCATTATGTTAATGCTACCTTTCATCATGTACACATTCACAGATGAAGGATTACTCAAAGATGGAGGGGGTGCCTGACCAACCCCTTCCACGCTTGAAGAGGCTTGAGATAAATTTTTCCCATGTGGAAATGGATTCGTTAACATGGAAGGTTGCTGCTGTGCTAATAACTTTTGGGTCTCCACAAGACAAGGGCACTGGTGAGTTGGATGGTCTTCCTTGCAAAGATTACATAGATACTTCGACTTCTTCTTTTTTGTGTTTCCCTCACCAACATTATTGGTAGGTTTATTATCCCCCTTACCCTTCTTTCATTGTTTCTTTTTTCCTTCAGGATGTTGGGTGGCCTTCGGGTTTTTCGATTGTACATTGTGTACATCCGACATTTTAGTAGGGGCGGTAGCCGAACTAGTGGTCTGGCTGGCCACTATCTCCTGCATTGGGAATTGTTGTAATTGATTCGATAGCTGATCAGCAAGCTTTGTTTGTGATGAACCTAGAATACCATCAGCATGTGGTCCAGATCTATGTCTAGTCTTGTCAAGTATCAATTGTGGTGCATCTGGCAAAACTTCGTAAAGTAAACCAGACTGAGAGTAAATCAGCTCTAGTTGTTGAGCTCTCATTATTGCTTCTTCTTTTGAAAAAACTCCCGAGGTTGCGATGTCCTTAGATAATTGGGGTACCAAAGACTTAAGGAACCAGTCAAGCAAGAATGTTGGTAGGACTGGTACTTTTATTTAACTCTTCTAGTGTCTCCATTCTCAGATGTGATCTAAGATATGGTCCTCTTTTGTCTGCTCAAAGTTGGCCAGCAATTCGGTGTCGGCGTGGTATCTCACAGGTAATTGGAAATGGTTTAAGAAATCCATTGCCAATTCGCTGAAGGAAGATTATCTTGAGCAGTTGAGCTCGATGTACCATTTTGCAGCACTCCCGATGAGAGTGTGTTGAAACAAATGCAATTGGACGGAGTCGTCTCTCAAAGAGTTGGACGAGCACCATAAATGGAAGGTAGTCACATGATCGCCTGGATCTTCGTTAGGCTTAGCTTCGAACTTTGGAATGTTCGAAGGCAACTTGGTCAGCATCGGAGGGCAACGTGGATCATGACAGATGGGGTCATTTAATAACCTTCTCAAGTCTAGCAAGTGTTGGGTTGCCAGAAATGGTAATTTGGGTTGTTGATTATAACCAGGGAAAAAGGAGCCTGGAGTTTGGTTGGCACCAGTTGCCAGGAAAAGTGATGTTGTTGGCCAGGGTTATGGTAATAACCATGGTCGTGACCAGCGTAAGGATTTTGCGCTTGTTGAGACGTCATCGGCTGACTCCCGTAATAGGATGTAAAGGGTTGGGCTTGCATTGCATTCCAAGGATTTTGGGAAGGGTTGCCCCCTGTCGATCCGATGGGCATAGGTGTTGAACCTTGTCCGGGGTCCCATTGGCTATGGAAGGGGTTGCCCCCAGTCGACATCCCTGATAAGGGAATTGACCCCTGCCATGGATTCCAAGGTCCTTGTGAGGAATGAATTCCTAAGTTTTCCCCCTGTGCAGGAATAGTACCCTGCATAGGATTTTATTGTCCATAACCAGGGTTTCCCCTGACCGAGACATAATCTAATGAGAAATTTTTGTTACCAAACATGCCGAACAAAGAGAACAATGTCGAACCTACCAGCATGCTATAAGAAGGAAGTCCTTAACTACCTGCTCCAAATGAACTATAGTTTACGTTCAGCCCAATGGAGTGCTGGTGAGCACCATCGAGATAAGGGGACGAAGGAGGTATATGACCCTCTCCATAAGTGACAGTGTTATAGGGAAATGAAGTCCCCCCCATGGATTCTTGTAGAGGACCGTTAGAGCTCCCTACCCCCAGACCTAAATTCTGTAGACTGGAGTAGGAAAGGACAGTGCTTGTACCGAAGCTAGGCATCCCTTATGAGAATGGAGGGCCTATTGCACTCTGGGTGAATGGAACAGTGATCATCGCCATAGATGGAATCAGACCATTGCCCGAGGTAGAGGCAGTCAAGACCATAGTGGTTCGGACTAGCGACGGTTGTTTAGGAGGTGGAACACCCCCTGTAGTGACAACCGTAGAGGGAATGCGAGGATTCCTTGAAGACTTAGCAACATTTGTCTCCATTGCTGCTTGTGAAACTACTTGATGCTCGTAAGGTTTAACCTGCACAACGATGGGCACCGATAGATCGGTGATCGGAGGGTTATACAGACCAAGAGATTTCTATCTTAGGTCGGTAATGGTTGGTTCCTCCGAAATCAAATGTTCTCCTCTTGGAGATGGGTCAGGCTCAATTTCCTGTGGCCTGGTCACCTCAAAATACCCTTATTGTTCTAGTATTCTCCTTAGTGGTGGTGGTGGTGGCTCCAGATTAACTAACAACGGGATAAGAAGCATTCACGATCGGTAGAGCTCCTAATCCTCCACTATGTGAGTATATCAATGACACACTAGGGATTTCTATAATCATTTAAAAAATAGCACACACTAGAAAAAACTCCTATGAGATAAGACAAGCATATCACTAGCTAGTTGGAAGAACAGTTACAATAGCCGACACTAGAGAAACTTACTGGTGCAAGTGCAACCTGAATACAGAAGCACCCTCCAGGTATACTCTAAAAAGTGTGGCCCATTGTTGCCCTAGGTACTATGGTATACCCCTGTAGTCACTTGTGTAATTCACTAAGATAAAGGAAAATAGGTTGCCAACGCGTGAACTGTCACCAGGCGGGTACAGTCAACAATCGGGTGGACCACAATGAGCAGGGTATCAAGCCCAAAACCTATCAAGGGTATTGAAACCAATTTTTTTGGAAGACGACTGAGGACCTTGAATGGATTCGAGACCCACAAAGCTCCGTGGAAAATGTGATCAACGAAATCCCAAGATAAGCCCTCTATATGTGTTGCCCACTACACTTGATCCGACTTTGGAGGGGTTATCTCTGCTACCTTTCCTTACGCGACCTTGTGTTTAGCCCCTTTGTTAGAGTGGGGTCCCTGATAACTTCCATGGTTATTGGACTTTCAAGCACTCCCTAGCACAAACTCTTATGTTTGTTTTTGTAGCCTTGAAGAGTTTCCTCTCCAATCCTAAATCAAGGCTCTAGCCTAGACTAAATTGATGGACCCTTAAAACACAAAGTCTAATAACTTTTAATTAAGCATTAATTTTATTGGTTGTCTTAATTCAAAAGGAATGGAAGTGAAACCAATGATGTTCTTTAAGAGACGAAAGAGAATATCATAAGATGCTACTAGAAACAAAAATACTTCTTTCTTCACAAATAAATATTTTCCAATTTAAACTCTTTAACCAAACGTTTTGTAACTACTTTTCTCAGATCTTTGAAAAGAAAAACTTAAAACAAGATTTCACTCGACTACGAGCTACTTAATGTCCTAATAATTCCAGTAAAGAACTTAAGAAAAAATTATTTTTCCTTGGTAAATGAAACAACAAACCTAAACTACTTTACCAAACAAAGAAATGAAAGTTTTTTTTTTTATTGTTTTATGCTTCAAAACAAGAAATTTGAAAATGAATTCATTTCTTTTCTTCTAAATCAAAAAAGGGAAAAATGACGACAAGTCAAGACCAAGAAATGAATTTAGGCCCAAACACAAATCGCAGGGAGTCACTGACAATACCAAACAGGAAGATCAAAGTAGACTCACAAACTTGTCTAAAAACCCTATCAAAGAAAACACAAGAAATATTTTATAAAAAGAAAGTTATGCTGAAGTCAAAACTAGGCTATAGACTGCTATAACAGAGACCAAAACTAGATCAAGAAAACCCCTGAGAAGTGTGACTTCTGATAGGGAAGAGGATGATTACCTCTCCTTAAAAAAAAATCTCAACACAGGCACGCTACTGACACTTCAACATCTAGCGTATGTACGTGGGATGTCCAAAGGCATGGAGTGTATGCACACGTGAAGGACCACTACAGGCCATGTACATCTCTGTAACTCCTCAAAAAAGATGAAAACCAACAGTCAAGAAAAGGCAGGGAGTACTGGTATGGAAGACCAACATCCCTTAAAGACACAAAAGCTTACAAAAACTCAAAAACAATGAATAAACTAATTCAAAGCACCCAAAAATAAATATCCCCAATGACCCTAGAGGCTTCCCTAGTATGGTCACAAATTCTGCTATAGCAGGAAAACCCCTCTACGGACTACACCAGGGTTCTAAAGTGTAGGCAAACCTAACCGTATAAAGTCTCCTACTTTTAATCCCTATCCTGACATTACCCCACAATCATACATAAAATACAAGAAAGAGGGATCCGGTAGGCCTACCTTAAACTCCGTGTCTGGTGTCGATACCTTTGCGCTTGGTTGTTTCCCGACAGCAAATATCCTCCCAAGGCTGACCTACATTCATCAAAAGACAAACAATAAAATACAAGCATGCATTTTTTATATGGATTAGTGGGTTAAACATCATAAACAATAAATGTAAACAAATCATAAAGATTTACGACATCATTTGGTGGGACGGAAAAATTACTTATTTATATTAATCTCACAAAAAGTCACTTACAATGTGAGACTGGCACTGCTCCTAGAACTCGGTCCTGGGATCCTCTTCACCATGCACCAACTTCTTCCACATCTTCTTCTCCTCTTTAGTTCTCTTTAGGGAAATGGCAAGGGCTTGTAATTGGGGAAAAGGGGGAATGATAAAATGGGCAGAGTTTCTTTTATCTCGTGCTTATCCTTGGAATGGGACCCCAACCCCTTCTTTTATAGGCCAAAAGAGATAGTAATGGTTGGGGTGACTGGATATGGGCAATCAAACGATTAAGTAATGGCCCAGAAACCTGTATCTCTTTCCAATTTTCATTTTTCGCAATATTTTGTGAGTGTACGCGGGCTGTAGTGGCTCAGCAAGTGTGTGTGTGTGAGCAGTAATGGTGCAGGATGCGTACACCTTCAAAACAATGGTTTTTAGAAGAGCAGTTTAGTGATGGCTTGGAAAAGATAGCAAGTTAGATGGCCTGATGCTAGGTATGCATGTCTGGTGCAATTTACGGTTATAACACCAATTTGTTGTCTTAGTTTTGTCACATGGGTGAGAAAAATCACAACACTTACCTACGATAGAGGTTTGTGAGTTGATTAATGTTATAGCAAGATTTGCCTCACCTTATGCAAATTTTCTCAGAAGGCCTTTTTCCATTTCCCTATGCAGACTTGAATTCGTGTTTGCAAATCCCAGAGCTAAAAATTATATTTTTTCACATATACATGCCCTAACTATTATACAACATGCGTATACATAGTTTTCACCACACCCGCGTACATCAGGTTTTGTGGCCAAAATTAAAAAATAGTGTTGGGTTTCCATGTCACGTCACAAGATCCATGATCCTTGACCTTCCATATACTGGAAACGTTCCAACTTGGCCCTTTAGTTCCACTTTAAGGCTATAAATGGGCCATATCCGAGCTATGGAAAAAAATGAGAAGAATTCAACTTTGAGAGCAAAGTTACTCTTGAGAAATTATTCACTTCATATTGAATCTACATCCCTTTGTCCTTTTAAGTTTGAACACATTCTTCAACCCCGAAGATCTTCCCTAATTGATTGAGCATCTCATTGTCTCTCTTATATGAGCTTGCCTTTGGTGGAGGCCTAGCTGGAAGGGACTTAGTTTCTCGGTTCCGAACCGTACCGACATGAAAGTTTGTAATTCATTCACTTCTGTTGATTACATTTTAATAGAAATACTCGTTTCTCGTCCAATTAATATCTTGCAAATATTTGAATTGTTATTCCATGGGAATATTTGTTATGGATGTTGATGGAGTATGTTATTAAATGTGCTAACTTCATATATTATCACCATATGCTTGTGTTTCTTGATTGTTGAGGACAAGTTGCAGGTGTATTTCTTTGAGTCAAGTGCTCAAAGGTGGACTTCATCGAACGTCTGGACGAGGTAGTCTCTTTATATTGTCTCGTTATCATATTTTCTTATATAGCATATCTAAGATTAGAGTTGATTTCTGCAGTCATTTCTGTCTGTTGTGGTTTACCCCTAGCCATAGAGAGATTTTCCTCGTAACAAAATTGGCGACCATACTGGGGATATAATCTTCTTTTCGGAGTTTGGACTGTTTTTCTCCTTTGATTTATCTCATTTATATTGATTTTATTTTCGTCTGATTGCTTGACAACCTCTGTTCATTTTGAGTCTGAGTTTTGTATCCTTCTCCTTAGCCCGGCAGTGTTTTAACACATATACGCAGGTTTTTACCTGACAGTTGCGTACATACACTTGTTGTTCTTCTCGAAGAGGCATATATACATGGCTTTCCCATTAACAATCGTGTACATCATCCTTTTTTTCTTGGTTGTTGAGTTTGATGGTTTTTTAGTCTTCTTAGGTCTCTGTTATGACTTTTAAGTGTTCGTGGAATGATAGGAAACCTTTATTTGGTTGAATTTTTGGGCAGTGCCTTTCTCAACATCATTTTCATTTGATTGTCCTTAAATCTTGGGCTGGGTGTTTTCTTATTGATATCCTACTTGGTTTATCTATTTTTACATACAGTAGAATTTTTATATCAGGTTGTTGTTTAGTCCTTGCATTTTCATTCTTTTATATTGAAAATACAAAAATATTAGGCATTTTTCATTGTTGGCATTTTATCTTTTGGGTCCTTATCATTGATCTTAGTACATGCATAGAAAGATTTAATCTTATTTAGAATTGCAGAACTAAATTGAAAATTGCATTTTGAAAAATCTTATCATTTAGTGGGAATTGAAGTTAGGACTTTTCATTTTATTCATATTCATTTATTTTATTGGTTGAGTCATAACACCATCAGTTTCAAGACCGCACCTTTTTTGAGTAAGCAAGGCCACTAAAAGCAACGATGATAACTTAAAATTTATTAGAAACGCTTTATTTTCTAGGGTGCACAAACTAGCTTAGGATTTAGAGCCTTGGAATAGGATTTTTGTGAGTAAACTTCTCTAAGGGTATTAAATCAACATATGTGTCTGACTAAGGGAGTGGTGAAATCCATTGTGTAATTGGTAACGTCAAGAGGATCCTCTTACACCGGAGTTAATCACGAGGTCATGTGAGGTTGGTTGAGGGTATATCTCCCCAATACCTTCTTAGTGTCAAATATATTTCTAGGGATTTATTCATATATGAGGATCTTGCTAGTACATTTACCTCTGTGAGAGGCAATGCTTTCGAGGTTTCGAGCTTTGTTACCCAACCCATACAGTAGACCTAACTTACGATTGTTCCCATGCGCATTGATTATATCATGGTTGCTTAGCTGCTTGACATAGGTACCACATAGGTTATTTGTAGGGGTTATTCTATAGATATCCTCAGTCAGATAAGGGTCAGACAACACACAACCTTTATGGAGGATTACTTCTTCGAGGGGATTTGACTAACTGGTTGTTAAGCCCACAAGGGCCCTTATAACTGATTATGATACCTCCAATATTTTGCAGGGAGTCTCAGGCCCCTCTTGGGTGAGGCATACCTACTTTAGGGAGGGATGCCCCTTTCAACCACTTTATCTTGTTTTGTTCATATTGGCCTTTTGTTTATTTTGGTGTTCTCTTTGATTATTAGTTCGACTTAGGATTTTGTATTACGTATTGAGTCTTCATTATTATGGACAGTGGAGACGTACAAGATACCACATATAATAAATATGCAGAATAGAAATAAAATGCTAGAAATGGTAGAATAATAGTAATATAACCAACATAATCTCCACAATAACACAATAATGATATAACAACAACAACAGAAATAGCACTTTGATTCAGAAAGCAATGTTCACGGGCCTCTTTGAGGGGGAAACCTCTAGTCGAGCAATGCTCTGTTACAATAATCTCCAAGATAGGGTTTTCATACCCTCGACCCTTATTTATACTAAATATGTCTATCAAGAGAAGCATCTAGAGGAAGATCCTTCTAGAAGCAGAAGCTTCTATTAGGTCTTCTTACATCTGCCTATTCTATTTTATTGAAAGGCCTTATTAATATTGACCTTTATTACATCCAAATATATTGATCTACCTATGTGCGGGTTAGGACCCTAACATGTCCGCCCCCTTAAAAACAACCTTGTCCTCAAGGCTTGAGATGTGGAAACTATTGCAGAATGGTAGATGGTTCCCAAGTGGCATCTGGTAGAGTCGTATCTTTCCACTAGACTAACACTTCCTTGATGGTTCTCTAACGCAGGTGACACTCACGCTAGTCCAAAACTGCTTTTGGCTATAGCCAAATGGATTCTTCTTCAGCAAACTGTGGAAGGTTGGTTTGAATTTGGCACCTAGTTCCAATCACCTTCTTTAAGCATGAAACATGAAAAACAAGATGTAGCTTCGACTAACTGGGCAGAGCTAACTGATATACGACTTGTCCCACACACTTGAGAACTGTATAAGGACCATAAAATTTGGGTGCTAGCTTCTGAAAATGCTCGGACTTGAGGGAAGTTTGCTTGTATGGTTGCAGTCGCAGAAACACCTGATCCCCTTCTACAAATTGACGTTCAGAGGGACCTTGATCTGCTTGTTACTTCATGTGATTTTGTGCCATGACCAAGTTCTCTTTAAGGGTATGAAGAATATCCTCTCGAACTGTAAGTGTTTGGTCAATCGCCTGGACCTTTGAGGTACCTGGTAAGTATGAGAGAATTGAAGGTGGCTTCTATCCATATACCGCTTCAAAAGGAGTCATGCGAGTAGTTGTATGGTAGGAAGTGTTATACCATCATTCATCTAGGGGTAACCATTGAGCCCACTGATGTTGTTTTTCAGAGCAAAAACACCTCAGATATGTTTCCAAACACTTGTTGACAACTTCCATTTGACGATCAGTCTAGGGATGATAAGCTTTACTGAGATGCAATTGGGTGCCCTGTAGCTTAAACATTTCTTACCAAAAATTGCTTGTGAAAGTTGGGTCACGATCAGAAACAATAGAGTGCGGCATGCCATGAAGCTTGAAGACCTAGTCCATGAAAATTTGAGCCACTGTGGATGCAGTAAATGGGTGTTGAAGAGCACAGAAATGAGCATACTTGGAAAGGCGATCCACAACCACCATTATGACTGATTTATTCCCCGATTTGGGTAAGCCGGTAATAAATTCCATATAGATATCCTTCCAAATAGAAGGTGGGATCGGAAGAGGTTGCAGTGTGCCGAGAGATTTGACTGTTTCTCCCTTGTTACATTGACACACCTCACATTCAGTAACAAAATTACAGATGTCATGTTTCATACCATCCCAAAAAAAAGAACGTTTGACCCTGTCATATGTTTTGGTGAACCTTGAGTGCCCCACTATGGGTGTAGCATGAAGCTCAGAAAGTACCATGGATTTAAGCTTTGATTGTTTACTTAAATACAAAAGACCTTTGTATCGAGGCTCATCCTGGAGCCAAGAGTACCCTGGGGGATCTGAAGCCTTGGTATGCAATTGTTGGATCAGATGTGAACTTTTGGGATCTTGAAGCCATTCCTGGTGCATAGCTTGGAGCCAATCGGGTACAATGAAGGAAAGAGAAAAAAGCGATCATTCTTCTTCATATTTTCGGAACAGTGCATTCGCCACTACATTTGTAAATGATCTCATAATCATATCCAAAGAGCTTAGTCACCCATTTTTGTTGCTCCAGGGAGGAAATGTGTTGTTCCAAAAAGTACTTGAGGCTTTGATGGTCAGTCTTAATTTGGAAGCATTGCCCCAAGAGATAAGGGCACCACAGATCAACGACATGCAAAATAGCCAACATTTCCTTTTCATAAATGGGTTTGCCCAGATTCCTTTCAGACAGTTGCTTGCTGGTGAAGGCCAAAGGTCAACCCTCTTGCATACGGACAATGCTGATTCCTTTCCCTGAGGCATCACATTCCAACACAAAGGTCTTTGTGAAATTAGGAAGGGCCAAAACCAGAGTGGTGCACATGGTCGTCTTCAAGGTTTGAAAAGCTTGAGCAATGACTGGAGTCCAAGTGAAAGAGTTCTTTTTTAGGAGAGCAGTGAGAGGTGTTGCAATCTTTCTGTAGTTCTTAACAAACTTGTGATAATACCCTGTTAAGCCCAGAAATCCACACAAGCTTTTGAGAGTCTTTGGGTGCAGCCAATCTTGCATAGCTTCAATCTTTTTCGGATCCACCCCGACGCCATCCTTTCCAATGAGATGACCCAAGTATTCTACTTCTGAGGCACCAAAAGCACATTTAGACTGTTTCAGGAAAAGTTGTTGCTGAGAGAGTAGATGGAGAACTTGATCCACATGAGTAAGATGGTCTGTCCAGGTTTTTCTATAGATGATGATATCATCAAAGAAAACTAAGACAAAATGATGGAGAAAGGAACGGAAGACATGATTCATGAGGCTTTGGAAGGTGGAGGGAGCATTACACAAGCCAAAGGGCATGAAAAAAAACTCATAGTGGCCCTCATGAGTGTGAAAGTCCATCTTGGGAATGTCTGCCTCTTTCATACGTATCGGGTGATAGCCTGAGAAAATATCAATTTTAGTAAAGAATTGGGCGCCACTCAATTCATCCCGAAGGTCATCAATGATAGGAATGGGAAATTTGTTTTTAATGGTTAGTTTGTTGAGGGCACGGAAGTTAGGACACATTCTGCAAGAACCTTCTTTCTTCAGAACCATGACTACAGGAGAAGAGTAAGGACTCATACTAGGGTGGATAATGCCTGCATTAAGGAGTTCCTGGACCTGATTTTCTCAATTTCATTTTTTTGTGAAAAGGGGTGGCGATATGGATGGATATTGGGAGGAAGGCTTTCGGGTACAAGGGGAATTGAATGATCATGAACACCGTGGGAAGGGGGCAGTCCTTAGGAAGTGGAAAATACCATTTGATGTTTAGAAAGGAGGGTTTGGAGGTCATGCGGCACCGGGGGTGTCTCTGTTGCTTGTATGGCATGAAGTTGGGCAATGACACTAGAATGACCTTTTTTAAGAAGATTTTCCATGCGATGGGAAATAATGACCTCAGGTGAACCAGCAGTGATGCCTTAGAATTTATATTGGTGGCCTTCCTGGTTGAATTGCATGGTTAATGCCTTACAATCCATGAGAATGGGACCCAAAGTTCTTAGCCAGTATGCACCCAGCACAATGTCACAACCACCCATGTCAATAGAAAACATATGGGATTTTAGGTGGTAGTCACCGATTTGGAGATGCACACTTTCACAATGCCCTCCACATTTCATGGAACCACCATTGGCAATCATGATTTTGAAATTGTTGACGACATGGATGTAGCAATGAGTTTCTTGGGCAATGCGGTGATGAATAAAATTATGGTTGCTTCCACTATCAACCAGAATGATGACCTTCCGATGCTTGATGTAACCAATTAACTTGAGGGTTTGGGGAGCTGAGAAGCTAGTGAGAGCATTGAGGGAAATGATGGGTTCTACTTTGGGAGGGTCTGAGGGAGGGGCTATGTCAGTGATTTTAGGTGACTCAGACACAAGGGGAGTTTCAACATCCTCTTCTGAAATATCCTCAGAGATGGCCATAAAAATCTTTTGTTCCTTACACTTGTGGCCCGGGAAATATTTGTCATCACAATTATAACAAAGGCCTTTGAGTTGGTGTTCAGCCATTTCATCCCTAGTCAATTTTTGGATATTTAATGGGGCGGAGGGAGTAGTGGGAGTGATGGTTTTAGGGTGAGGGATAAAGGAGGGTTTTCGGTTTTGAGAGGATACAACCTGTTGTGCTTATTTAGCTCTTTTAGAAGCCTCCACCCAACTCGAGGGTTGAGCCATGAGGACATGGGCCCGAATCTCCTCCTTGAGGCCACTAATAAAACACTCTCGAAAGAAAGCATCAGTCATGCCCTTTGTTCGAAAATCTAGGTGCTCAAAGGCAACTATGAAGTCTTCTACTGTTCCAAATTGTTTCAACTTTTTCAAACGGCCCAAATGGTTGGTGTCTGTGTCAAAGCATTCATAAAGCTCAGTCACAAATTGGGTCCAAGCAATATACCCTTGACGAGAAGTTTTTCTCCATTGCCACCATTGCCAACGTTCTTGATCTAGATGGAGAACACCATACTGGAGTTTGGCCAAGTCATGTGTGATGTCGTATAAAGAGAAATAATGTTCCA
>ML777257.1:330896-361817 GCA_009831015.1 Picea engelmannii
TCGTATAAAGAGAAATAATGTTCCATTTGGGTTACCCAACCAGTGGGGTCCGAGCCATCAAATTTGGTCACATCCACCCGCGGAAGGCGTAGGTCACGTTGAAAGTGATGGGGCTGAAAGGTATGGGAATGGGAGGAATGTTCGCCTTCGGTCTTTGGAGGTGCTTCAAAGAAAGGGTCATCTATAGGGATCTTCAGTTTGGTGCAGAGTGATGCAAAGACAGATTCAAGCTGGGTGGTCAATTCTTGTTTGACTTCCTCCATTGAGGACTGCATGATTGTATTTATGGTTGTATTGATGGATGAATCGATGGAGGCAACAATAGCACTGAGTTGTTTCACTTCTTTTTGGGTCTCGAGGAAACCAGAATGCAAGGTGTTAGGTACTCAAGGGTTCTATAGACAAGGGTTTTCCTGCCATAGATCTCTGATATATGTGTGGGGTCCAACAGTAGTACTAGGCCCAATATCTTAGGGCACTAACTAAGGAGAATAGACCATACCCTTAGCCATACTACCCGACTACCTAGGTACTAGAGAGTATCTTCCCAAGTGCTATTCTTGGTGACACTATAGCAGTCCAGTGGCCGATAGGTTTATCTAAATAGGGCTTCAAGAAATCTAGGTCGATCCATACACAGGTGTTGTCTGATGCACTACCACTCGAAGGGGTACCAACAAGGGTTACAAGGGTGGCCAACAGATGTGCACTTAAGAACCACTTGTATTTCCTGCGTGTATGAATCCCTCAACTATGGGTTTATGCGCGTAACGATAGATCTCTGTGGCTTAAAGATGTTGGAATATGTCTCTACCCTGAAAAAAAATCCCACAATTTCTGCCAAGGAAAGTGCTCTGATACCACTTGCAAGATACCAGAAATAATAAATATGCAGAACAAAAATAAAATGCTAGAAATGGCAGAATAATAGTAATATAACCATCATAATCTCCACAATAACACAATAATGATATAAGAACGACAACAAAAATAGCACTTTGAATCAGAAAGCAATGTTCACGGGACTCTTCGAGGGGGAAACCTCCATTCAAGCAGCGTTCTGTTACAATAATCTCCAAGATAGGGTTTTCATACCCTTGAACCTTATTTATACTAAATATGTCTATCAAGAGAAGCATCTAGAATAAGATCCTTCTAGAAGTGGAAGCTTCTATTAGGTCTTCTTACATCCACATTATTCTATTCTATTGAAAGGCCTTATTAATATTGACCTTTATTACATCCGAATATATTGATCTACCTATGTGCGGGTTAGGACCCTAACAAGCCCCCATGACTCCCTAATTTAGCACTACCCACCCCATGGTCTTTTCTCATTTCATGGGGATGAATCCATCTGTGTTTCCTAGTGGTATGCAGAACCTATTGACGGGCGAAATTGATTGCTCGTCAACTGGAGGAGTGAATCTGGTCCGGGGTTCTCTATTTAACCCAAGCTGTTTGGATTAATCCACTTCGATGGGTTTAGCGGCTCCGTTGGCTGATCTAAGTCCTAAGAAAGTGAAAAACAAAACGAAAGAAGATAAAATAACTTGATGAATAAGACTCGCTGAAAATTATATACAGATCTAATATATATTTACAGTTTACAAACTGATATTTATAACATAAGTCTACTTATTATATGTATAATATATACAAATGACTTATTTCTAATATATATATATATATATATATATATATATATATATATATATATATATATATATATATATATATATATATATAACATTTACAAAATGCAAATTTTAATCTAAATCTATGAAAATCGAATATGGATTGATTTATTAAACAACATCAAAGCTATCATTCAATCTTTTTGATTTATTTTTTTATAATGTTTATAAACAAGAAATGAAATAACCAATTGTCTAATTGAAAACAGAGATAACAAACAGTAGAATATGTTTAGGCTGCAGGAAATTTCTATATTAATTAAACTAATGAAATAAAACTAACAAACTAACATGTAATCGCATCCCATATTTGTCCTATGTATAGAATCTAATCTCGTTGTCTGATGAGGCAAACCCACAACATATCCTACAAATTCTTCTCATAAATGTGAAGTAGTAATGATTGAATACGAATGATAGAACATATAAGAGATATAGTAACAACAATCTTATAATTTCACAAGTGGCCACATTGAGATAAATCCTGCTGTGAAAACTTGTGTATAAACGTTCAACGAATGAAGAAGCTAAATCTCTTAATCTCAAGTTTGAACAGAATAATTACTGTATGTTAAATGTGGGACATAAAACATGGATGTCATATAAATTTTATTATATCAATCTGTAATAAACCATGATAGCTAAAGCAATCACAATCTAACTACAAATTGAAATAATCATAACTTGAAAAAACACGATATAGAGAAGCTAAAGCTGTGCAAATATCATATTCTATTCAAGTCTGTAAATCATAAATCCATAGTTTTTGCCCTAGGTAGAGATCATCTCAAGTTTACAAGAAAACATACTTATATAGGTTCCAGGAACAAAATGTTTCCTGTTGATAACATCCAATCTGTTCCAAAAAAGTGGAGGATGCAACCTCTTAGATTCTACTTAATACCAAAAACTAACAGCCTAATATATTTACTAAAAACATAAAGATAGTATGGCTGAGAGATGCCAACAGTGCTTCAAATCTCCTTAGAAATCATAGGTTCCTGAAAACAAATAAAAATAAAAGATTTTAGATGTATTTTCAGTTATCAAAACAATTAATTCGAATTTTTGTAACTAGCTACAGAATCTCATGATTCTGTAGCTAGTTATAATTATAACTAGAATCATATTTTATTCAATCAATCAAAACAAACTAAAAATTAATCTGTGCAAACAAATCGTGTATCCTAAATTGAGAAAGACAGAATCATATTAAACTTTTAAAAGGATCATACCTCAAATTAATAGATTCAAACAAATCAAGTAACCTTTGAATTTACTATCGCTGTCGTTGCTTCCACGTTCTTAAAAATAATAGACCCTGTGGTTTTTTGGCGTTTGTCTTTGGTTTGAGCTACGTATTGGAGTCTGTTATTCTCCTTCATTAGCGAATCCACCTAGTATTCCAAGGATTTAAGCCGAGACTGTAGTAAAGGCACATCCTTGTAATACCTGTCGATCCAGGATCGACATTCATTACAATGTGGCTATATAGATTGTGTATCGGCACAGATAGTATTAACAACTAGAGAATCATCCATTTGACCTGTAGGTTCATCACTGAGTTTGATGCCAGGAAAGAGAGGATTATCCTTTAGACACGGTGGTAGGTTGGTGACATAATCGTAGGGTCTATCAGGGCAAAGTCCATATGAATATGGATACTCTTCAGCCAAGAACCTTTCAATTTTCGAATCTAAATCCTCACTTACCACAATTGTGTTTTTTGTATCAGCACAAGGTTTGGGTTTGTTTCAAGCACATCATGAAACCCAACAAGCGACCTTTTTATTCTTATAATTTACATCGACGTTGCCCCTAAAATTCTTCCCTGTGGGTTTTTTAACAGCCTTAATACAACTCTTAGGATAGGAATCCAGTTGAGTGTCGGGTTGAGTAGAATCAGGGTAGGTCGAGGGTTCCAAATTAGAGATAGGATCACAGGGAATGAGCGAAGGAGGAGATATGGTAGGTTTCATGAGGGTTTCTGTGATGATAGGTTTGTCAACCTGTCCCAACTCACTATTACCAAAACCATTTTGTAACACAATAGCATCCCAGCAATCGTTGTTTAATTGCAACTGATGTACCATGATAATTTTGATTAAACCATGATGGAATAAACTAGCATTAGATTTCTGCCTTTTAAACCGCTTTCCCATCTTGTATAAACTTATAAGGAGGAAATAAGGCATGTTCAATCGGAAATCAATAAAGTTCATAAGCAATCATAGGTGATACAAGAAAACCAACCCAAATCTCCCTTCACAGGTAATAAACTGTTTCACAATAGCTAACAGATCGTTCCATCTAGGTTTTAAAGCTAAGACAGGCATACCTCGGTCGCAGCTGGTAATTTTCTTTGAGGTGAACAACAATGACCAGGGAACCTCTTCAACCTTTGCATTCTTGAACCACTTTTGCCCCACAGCTGGTAAACTGGTAGCTTGGCTTATAAAATCTTCATTTACCTCAAGTTGCGCATCTCCTATTTTTTCTCTGCAACCGTCAAATGTCAATGCAAACTCTTGAGCAACTCTTCGATTAAAACCCTCAAACTTTTCAATAAACACACACCAGTCATTCCGTTCTAAGTCATCTCTGGAATTGTCAAACAATAACAAGGTCTGGATGCCATTGAGCTCAATCCTCACCACAAGAGCCATGGCTAATAGTAGGGAATCAACATAGAAATTGGAGGTAGGGTTTGATACAAAAGACACAGAGCCATAGTCACGAGTTTCCTCAATGAAATGCAAAGACAGTTCGAAATGGTAGGCAGGAGCGTTAATCACCATGCATGGGAAAGAGATCATGAGGCCCGAGGCCATTCAGAGCAATAATACCACATTGTACCTCATATGAAACCTTGGGATATGGGTAGTGTAAGGATGTAAGCACTTGTCTACCATAGAGCGCACATACTCATGACTTGATTACAAGGTAAACGTTTCAAATAAACATTGTGTTAAAAAAAAAAAAAAAATCTTATGAATCAAACCCCATTAATATTAATCGAATATTGATGAGTTGGAGGTTTTTTTACTTATGTAACCAAGACACGTTTAGGACCAAGGAGTTATAACAAGGAAAACAACCATGTTCATAGTGAAATACGACAATTCGACAATAGACCATATGAGCATTAATCCTTTGATCAAAAATCAAAATCAAGTGTGAATTCCAGCTGTGAGTTTTCATGCTTACAGTCATGAAAACAAAAATCGAAAGGCAAGTATGTAAAAAAATGACATGTGATAACTGTTGTTACTCATAACGAGTAGTGCAAATTTAGAGACCCTGTGTAGGCGGCTTGTAAAAATAGAAATTATATTATTGCTGCCAACAATGGCGACACGCTGGGAGAAGCAGTTATCTCTGCCAAATGAATGAGTTCAGATTAGGATAATCAGAAAAAACTTCAAACCGAAAACAACTAGAAATTTGTCTGAACATCATTATCAATTATAAAGCATTCCATTTTCAGATTATTGTTATTTTAAAGAGATGAAAACTGACAACAATCTTAACAGAAGAGAGTCACGATATTAAAGCTAAAATCTTCAATACTGTTGACAGAGCCGTTGCTGCTAGCAGGCATCCATGGCCTCGACAGGGATGTCATTTAACCCAGTCCGATATCTGTGTCCTGCCAAGAAGTTCCAGATCAGAGCGAAGGACATTTAAGGTCAAAAGAATCCATATCTGAGAATTTTCATATACCTGACATTGCTTCGCTGCCAGCGGGCCTGTTCAGTACCCCAATGAAGTTATCTTGGCATCATGCATGCATTTACCCATTGCCAGCAGACCTGGTTAGTATCCCAGTGGGTTTACAAGCACTTCCCATAGCTCTCTGAAGGTTTATTTAGTTTTAAATATTTTTAATAGAGCGGGGTGATGCTGAAAATCTTGGTTTTTGGACACATCTTAGTAAATTACAGACCTTGAAGAAGTTTTCTTAGCTGTCCTTCATTAATATGTAGAAATAGTTTGTTAATAAACCAACTTTCAAGAGCAGGGAGACATCTTTGAGTTGTTCTCTTAAGGAACAAGCACAGTGTAAAAAGAATTTTTATGGATGATTGTGAGTACCTTCAGTTCCAGATTGAAATCAAGAAATGCTTTTCAAACAACGAGTTATCTTTAACATGGATGCAAACTCAGGAAAATATCACAATTGATGTTTAAACAACTTTCAGCAGTCATTTTAGGGGGAAATTTTTCTGTTCTCTTCATCTGAGCTAGACCATGATGCAGGCATGTGTGTCTCAAAAAGGAAAGATTGATAAGCATAAAGGAAAAATCAAAACAAACTAGCAAAGAAAAGCAAACAAAAAGCAAAACAAAAATATTTACACAGTGTACATGGGAGTGTCATCAGACAAAGTACTTTTTTAGAGCTTGGCCATTCACCAGAAAGGTGTCTGGCTATCCCTCTAAATTCTGTAATCGGAAGGAACTGGGACCCAATTTCTCAGCAATTAAAAATGGTCCTAGCCACAAGTTATGAAACTTCGTACGCTCTCATTTTCCCTCATGAGGTTTGTCCCATTTTAGGACAAGGTCACCTACCTCAAAATTTCTGTCAGAGGCAAAGTTGGAATCAAACCAGTTTTTAACAATGAGTTGATGTTGATCCAATTTCCGTTTTGTTTGAGCACTCACTTCTTCTAATTTTAACAAAGCATTAATTCAATTCTCCAAAGGGGGACAGTCCTCTTCTTGTACTTTCTGCGATAGATGCAGAGAGGGAAGGAGGACATGTGGTGGAAGAATCGTCGCTCTGCCATAAATGAAAAAGAAAGGGGAGTTACCCACAACAGTTTTAGGAGTTACTCTATCAGCCCAGATTGCGTTTAATAGTGCATTATGCCAATTTTTATGGTTTTCAGAGACTGTTCTCTTGATAATTTTGATCAGATTTTTATTAGTCGATTCTGCCAAACCATTTCCTTAGGGGTAATAGCTAGCAGAATACTTTAATTTAATTCATTTTTATAGAGCTAAATCACTCATCTCAAGAGACGAAAAATAAGAAGCATTATCAAATACCAGGCATTCAGGGATACTGAAACGAGTAATAATATTCAAATTCAAAAAAGATATTACCTAGTTGGTATTCACAGCTTTTAATGGGGCAGCCTCAGACCACCTGGGGAAGTAATCTGTGGTTGTTATGATATACTTATGCTACTGTGAGGATGGCGGATTGATTGGGCCTATAATATCTAGACCCCACTGCTGAAAAGGAGAGTCTACTGAAACTGGTTGCAGAGGGAAGGCTGGTTTTTGTATCCGTCTGGATGATTTTTGACAAATTACACACTTGCGACACAAAGCATGAGATTCTCTAAAAAGGGTAGGCCAGTAATAACCTACTCTTAATACTTTATGGGTAGTGGTATCTCCACCAAAATGCCCACTAGCTTCTCCTGCGTGCAATTCCAATAAGACTTTTTCTGCTTCATCTTTCTCAAGGCAGTGCATTAGTACTCCGTCAAAATTTTGACGAAACAAAATACCATTAATCAGCTGAAAAGAAGCAGATTTTAATCTGAGTGCTCTCCTTTTAGTGGGATCAAGGTGATGGGGAGATGATCCGTGTATAAGACAAAATTTTATATCATCATACTAGGGACTAACAGGGTTTTGTGCACAACAGATTTGATTTTGATAGTGTTGTTCTAGATTTAACATATCATTTTCCTCTTGTTGTCCTGCAGCTGAATCAACGACCAATTTGCATAACCCTTGGCCTCTTACTATTTGTGCTGGGGTGATTTCTATGTCATACTCTTGCAAGGATGTGACCCAATTTGCCCTTTTTTCGCCTAGTTCTTTCTGTACTAACAGATTTCTGATAGCCGGGTAAGGGACAATGATTTTCGTCCTAGATTTCAAAAGATAAGATCGAAAGTGATTTACTTCTTTGAAAACAGCATAGGCTTTCTTATCTACTACTTTGAAAACATCATAGGCTTGCTGATCTACTACTGGGTAATTAAGTTCCACCCCCTTGAAGGATGAGCTCATAAAGGCGATTGGGACTTTGTTGTTTTCATCATTCTTTTGAGTTAGGACGACGGCTTATGAACGGTCAGAAGAAAACGTGTAGAGGGTGAAGTATTGAGAAAAGTCGGGGCTCATTAGAGAAGGAGCGTCTATTATGGCCTTTTTTATTGAATTAAAAGCCTGGCTTTATAAAGGTCCCCAATAGTATTGTACATCCTTTTATATTAGGTTTTGTAATGGTCTCACCATTTCTGAAAAGATGGGGACGAATCTCCTAACAAAGTTTATCTGACCTAAGAAAGATTGCATAGACTTTTTTTATGAGGGAGGGGGCAGTTTCAAAATGAATTGAGTTCTTTCAGGATCTATAATCATTCCTTCACTTGATACAATGAATCCTAGGAGTTTACCTTGTTCTACTGCGAAAATAGATTTTTTAGGATTCAAAGAAATTTTGTACTTACAACATCGTTGTAGAATGGATTTTAAATGAGCTAGATGATCTTCTTTATCTTTTGAGAAGACAATGACATCATTGAGGTAAACTACAACATATTTATTGATTAAGCCTTGGAAAGAGATGTCCGTCGCTCTTTGGAAAGTGGCACCTACATTTATGAGTCCAAAGGGCATCTTTCTATAAGCGAAGGTGCCCCACAGAGTGTGGAAGGTGGTTTTGAGTTGGTCTGGAGGGGACATCAGGACTTGGTTATACCCTGAAAAACCATCCAACAAGTATAATATTTCAGAACCAGATACCTGTTGAAGGATCTATTCCATGGGAGGGACAGGGTAGTTGTCTTTATCTGACGCTCGATTAAGATTTCGGAAATCGACACATAGTTGGATTTCACCACTCTTCTTTCGGACAAGGACAAGATTAGAGACCCATTGTGTGTGCCTAAATGGGAAGATTATCTTAGCGTTCAGGAGTTTGTTTAATTCCTTCTTGATAGTTGGTTCGATTTTTGGGTGCATTTTCCTTAACTTTTGTTGAAAATCTTGGGTTTGGGGTTTCATAGGAATAACGTGTTGTATGATGTTAGGATGAAAGGTTTTTAGGTTATCATACATCCAAGCAAAAACATCTTTGAATTCCTTAAACAATTTAATAAACACTGATTTTTCTTGCTCAGAACACCCCACCCCTAAATTAATGCACTGTGGGTTGTCTTTAGTTCCCAAATTTACTTTTTCATGCATCAAAGAGGAACTATTCATTTTACAGTTCACTGATTTTCAGAACTTGTCATGAAGATCATAAAACTTTTCTAATCTAACTACAGATTTCAGAATAGAATTTACCATGTCTGATGAAGATTCTGAAGATCTTGGATCTGGTATTACTGTAAAGTCATGAAGATTTTCATCATGAGTACCTTCATCGATCACCGCACCCTGGAAAGTTTCTTCCATATGTAGGAAACTTATAATCTGTTGATCATCATCAAAGAGTCTCCAATTCGTGATGTTGTCTGGGACGGATTGTCTGAACAATAGTTCGACGGAGAATGCATTCAGAGATAAGCCTTCTGTAGGGAAACGTTTTGAAGCTACGTTAGCTAACAAATCAGCTTCCGAATTATTCAATCTAGGAATATAATTTATGTTAAATGCGGCAAACTTATTCATCAAATTCCATACCTCAGTTTGGTAGCTTTTAAGGTGCAGAGATAAATAGTGGATAGAATTTTTTACCTGTCTAACCACGATTTCTGAATCACCAAAGATAGTCAAATTTTGAATGTTCATATCTAATGCTTTTCTGAGGCCTTGCAATAGTGCCTCATATTCCGTTGCATTGTTTGTACATTCGAATTCTAACCTGCAAGCAATCAGGGTCTTGTTACCTACTGGATCGATGAGCACGCAACCTGCACCAGCTCCTTCCTTGGATTTTGACCCATCAAAGTAAAGAGACCATATTTTATTGTTGTCAGTTGCATGTGACCACTGTGCAAAAGTTGTTGGCTGCATATATGTCAAAATTTCAGACTGTTGTTCCAGGTTAGTGATAGTGGAAGTTTCGGCCATGAAATTATCAAAAAAAGTATCCATCCCCTGTATTTCGGGCGAATCGACAGAAGGAGTGGATGGTTCATTGGGATCATTTAAAGCAGTCACCATGAACTTTAGATAACGTTCATGATTTACCTTGAATCTGTTGGGCTTTCCATTCTCGGGTAGACACATGTGAGACCAATCCATGGAAAAATAGTCATGTAGCTGTTCTGACCAGTCTCTGCTTAAAAACAAACCATAAAATTTTGGGATATCTACAACAATAATATCAATCACTTGATGAACTTTAGGATTAGACGAGAATCTTATAAGAACATTTCTCAATTCGCCTATAACTTTAACACTAGTTCGATCAAGCTAGATAATCTTCAAGGTGGATGGTTGAACTTCGACATTAATCTTTTGACAAACAGACCAAGGCATTACGTTAGATGACGCTCCTGAATCTACCATGCAGTTATGCACATTCCTATTGAATTTTTCAAAAGTTAACAAAAATGGAGGGACATTTCTGCGAGTACTAATAGTGGAAGCTTGTTGCTTTTTACTTGCGGCCTCTAAAATTGATTTATCTACATTTGTTACATTATTTGCAGGAAGGTCTCTTTTAACGTGAGGATCAGAAGTAATTTTGGGGGAGGCCTTCTAAGGAACTTTGGGGTTATTCTAAACACCTTTGTTACTGCTTGGATTGCCATTTTTGCTGTTCTTTGCAATATTTTGTAACATTTTTTGTAGAAGAAAAGGGAATTTTAATAATTCATAAACAGAAATGTTAGCCCTAATCTTTTTTAGATCTTCAACCAAATCATAATCTAAGCTTGGGTTTATTGAATTCTGTTTAGTCTCAGTTGATTTAGACTGTTTTGGAGGCAAATTCGTAATGATTTCATAAGAAGGCTTATTTTCTATCTTGCTCCTAGTATTGTAAGGATGCACTGTTTCAAAATTAGCTTGAAAAATGCTATCCGAAAAATGTCCAAAAATGTTCGGAGAAGATTCATCTTCTTCTATTGTCATCATGTGCTTCTAGAATCGTTTGAATAGTGAATTGCAGGATTTCTAGATTTAGGCCTTTAGTATTTGAATTAGGTCGGTTGGTGGGAAAAGGCTTCCTAAAAGGGGGTTTGTAAGGCCCTTTGCTCGAAGAAGCTTCTTCAACCATCCTTTTCAAATCTATAACTTGATTGGACAGTTTTTGAATGACTTTCTATAAGTTTTCTAAATCTGAGCTTTCGGGTTGAGCTTTGTTTTGGAAAGGTCTAGGGAGGATTTCGATTTTCTTTTTGGATGATGAACTAGTCTCTATCTCATTGCTAGTAGTGTCTTTTAAGCTGAGGATGTCTTTCTCGATCTCATTGGCCTCTTCGAAGGCTTCTAACAACATGGATTTCTTTGATCTCTTTACCTAAATGGCTATGCTTTGATGTAAGGATTTCATATAATATGCTATAATAAGATTCTCAGCAGGCATTGAATCCGTAGGGATTCGGTTCTTTAGTGTCAAGAACCTTTGATTAAAGTCTTTGATCTTTTCTTTTGGGTTCATTCTTAAACTAGAAAGCTCCATGACTAGAACTTCAGGAGACTTGTCATCTCTGAACTTCTCAAGGAAATAGGATTCAAATTTATCCCATGACACGATGGTGTGGGGCTGTTAGGAAAAGTACTAGGTAGAGGCATTTCCCTCAAAGGTGTAGGGAAACAATCTACAGAATATGTCTTTGTGCTTGACACTATGGAGTCTAATGGCTAACATAAACCTTTTGATGTGGTCTTTGGCTAACTATTTGGAGTCCGGGTCAAATTTAGGGAGCCATTTCTCCAAGTGTTTGGGTAAAGGATGTTGAGGCCCAGGTATGGCCACTGCATCTTGGTCGAGCTAGGGTCTAGCGGGATTGTTCTGGTTGGCCATAGGTGTGGTTGGTGTCAAAGTTTGGGATGACGAACTGCCTTCATCAGAGGATTCTTCTCCAGAAGAAGAAGGAGATGAAGGAGGTGGTGATGGTGGTATACCAGATCCTCCTGCTGCAGGAGTGAGGATTGGATCTTTAGGGTTTAAAGTAAGGTCAGTGCCTCCAAGTTGTTCTCTGATATCAAAGAATTCTAATGGTTGGTTCAATGTCTGTTTGGTTGTCTTAAACGGGTGAAGGTACTGTGTGTTCTTATGAGAGATTGGCGAACAATCTCTTGTATGTCACCACCCATAGGATTTGGAGTTACTGGTTCAACTGTGATCCGTAGATCATCGCTTGATGTGGTTGATGTTTGAGGGACAATGTTGTCATCTAAATGATTTCTAATCACTATAGGTGAGTGGGTAGGTGGTGGAGGAGTCTTACGACCACCTCGTGCTATTAATAGTTTTCAAGCCCTCCTTCTAGCGCCATTTGTTGACGGGCGAAATTGACTGCTCGTCAACTGGAGGAGTGAATCCGGTCCAGGGTTGTCTATTTAACCCAATCCGTTTGGATTAATCCACTCTGATGGGTTTAGCAGCTCTGTTGGCCAATCTAAGTCCTAAGAAAGTGAAAAACAAAACTAAAGAAGATAAAATAACTTGATGAATAAGACTTGCTGAAAATGATATACAGATCTAATATATATTTACAGTTTACTAACTCATATTTATAACATAAGTCTACTTATTATATGTATAATATATACAAATGACTTATTTCTAATATATATATATATATATATATATATAACATTTACAAAATGCAAATTTTAATCTAAATCTGTGAAAATCGAATATGGATTGATTTATTAAACAACATCAAAGCTATCATTCAATCTTTTTGATTTATTTTTTTATAATGTTTATAAACAAGAAATGAAATAACCAACTGTCTAATTGAAAAGAGAGATAACAAACAGTAGAATATGTTTAGGCTACGGGAAATTTCTCTATTAATTAAACTAATGAAATAAAACTAACAAACTAACCTGTAATCGCATCCCATATTTGTCCTGTGTATAACGTCCAATCTCGTTCTCTGATGAGGCAAACCCGCAATAGATCCTACAAATTCTTCTCGTAAACATGAAGCAGTAATGATTGAATATGAATGATAGAATAGATAAGAGATATAGTAACAACAATCTTATAATTTCACAAGTGGCCACATTGAGATAAATCCTGCTGTGAAAACTTGTGTATAAACGTTCAATGAATGAAGAAGCTAAATCTCTTAATCTCAAGTTGGAACAAAATAATTACTGTATGTTAAATATGGGACATAAAACATGGATGTCATATAAATTTTATTATATCAATCTGTAATAAACCATGATAGCTAAAGCAATCACAATCTAACTACAAATCAAAATAATCATAACTTGAAAGAACACGATATAGAGAAGCTAAAGCTGTGCAAATATCATATTCTATTCAAGTCTGTAAATCATAAATCCATAGTTTTTGCCCCAGGTAGAGATGATCTCAAGTTTACAAAACAACATACTTATATAGGTTTTAGGAACAAAATGTTTCATGTTGATAACATCCAAACTGTTCCAAAAAAGTGGAGGATGCAACCTCCCAGATTCTACTTGATACCAAAAACTAACAGCCTAATCTATTTGCTAAAAACATAAAGATAGTATGGATGAGAGATGCCAAAAGTGCTTCAAATCTCCTTAGAAATCATAGGTTCCTGAAAACAAATAAAAATAAAAGATTTTAGATGTATTTTCAGTTATCAAAACAATTAATTCGAATTTTTTTAACTAGCTACAGAATCTCATGATTCTGTAGCTAGTTATAATTATAACTAGAATCATATTTTATTCAATCAATCAAAACAAACTAAAAATTAATCTGTGCAAACAAATCATGTATCCTAAATTGAGAAAGACAGAATCATATTAAACTTTTAAAAGGATCATACCTCAAATTAAAGGATTCAAACAAATCAAGTAACCTTTGAATTTACTATTGCTGTCGCTGCTTCCACGTTCTTAAAAATAACAGACCTTGTGGTTTTTTGGCGTTTGTCTTTGGTTTGAGCTACGGATTGGAGTCTTCTATTCTCCTTTGTTAGCGAATCCACTTGGTCTTATAAGGATTTAAGACGAGACTGTAGTAAAGGCACATCCTTGTAATACCTGTCGATCCAGGATCGACATTCATTACAATGCGGCTGTATAGACTGTGTATCGGCACTGATAGTATTAACAGTTGGAGAATCGTCCATTTGACCTGTAGGTTCATCACTAAGTTTGATGCTAGGAAAGAGAGGATTTTCCTTTAGACACGGTGGTAGGTTGGTGACATAATCATAGGGTCTATCAGTTCAAAGTCCATATGAATATGGATACTCTTCAGCCAAGAACCTTTCAATTTCTGAATCCGAATCCTCACTTACCACAATTGTGTTTTTTGTATCAACATAGGGTTTGGGTTTGTTTCGAGCACATCATGAAACCCAACAAGAAACCTTTTTTTCTTATAATTTACATCGATGTTGCCCCTAAACTTCTTCCCTGTGGGTTTTTTAACAGCCTTAGTACAACTCTTAGGATAGGAATCCGGTTGAGTGTCGAGTTGAGTAGAATCAGGGTAGGTCGAGGGTTCCAGATTAGAGATAGGATAACAGGGCATGAGCGAAGGAGGAGAGATGGTAGGTTTCACAAGGGTTTCTATGATGACAGGTTTGTCAACCTGTCCCAACTCACTATTACCAAAACCATTTCGTAACACAAAAGCATCCCAACAATTGTTGTTTAATTGCAACTGATGTACCATGATGGAATAAACTAGCATCAGATTTTTTCCTTTTAAACCTTTTTCCCATCATCTATAGACTTCTAAGGAGGAAATAAGGCATGTTCAGTAGGAAATCAATAAATCTCATAAGAAATCACAGGTGATACAATAAAACCAACCCAAATCTCCCTTCACATGTAATGAACTATTTCACAATAGCTAACAGATCATGCCATCTAGGTTTTAAAGCTGAGACAGGCATACCTCGGTCGCAACTGGTAATTTTCCTTGAGGTGAACAACAATGACCAGGGAACCTCTTCAACCTTTGCATTCTTGAACCACTTTTTCCCCATAGTTGGTAAACTGGTAGCTTGTCTTATAAAATCTTCATTTACCTCAAGTTGCACGTCTCCTATTTTTTCTCTGCAATCGTCGAATGTCAACGCGAACTCTTGAGCAACTCTTAGATTAAAACCCTCAAACTGTTCAATAAACACATGCCAGTTGTTCCTTTCTAAGTCATCTCTGTCATTGTCAAACGATAACAAGTTCTGGATGCCATTGGGCTCAATCCTCACCACAGGAGCCATGGCTAACAACATGGAATCAACACGGAAATTGGAGGTAGGGTTTGATAAAAAAAAAACACAGAGCCATAGTCCCGAGTTTCCTCCATGCAATGTAAAGACAGTTTGAAATGGTAGGGAGGAGCGTTAATCACCATGCGTGGGAAAGAGATCGTGAGTCCCGAGGCCATTCAGAGCAATAATACCACGCTATACCTCATATGAAACCTTGGGATATGGGTAGTGTAAGGATGTAAGTGCTTGTATACCATAGAGCGCACATACTCATGACTTGATTACAAGGTAAACGTTTCAAATAAACATTGTGTTAAAAAATATATATATCTTATGAATCAAACCCCATTACTATTAATCGAATATTTATGAGTGGGAGGTTTTTTTACTTATGTAACTAAGACACATTTAGAACCAAGGAGTTATAACAAGGAAAACAACCATGTTCATAGCGAAATACGACAATTCGACAATAGACCATATGAACATTAATCCTTTGATCAAAAATCGAAATCAAGTGTGAATTCCAGCTATGAGTTTTCATGCTTACAGTCATGAAAACAAAAATTGAAAGGTAGGTATGTAAAAAAATGACAAGTGATAACTGTCATTGCTCATAACGAGTAGTGAAAATTTAGAGACCCTGTGTAGGCAGCTTGTAAAAATAGAAATTATATTATTGCTGCCAACAGAACCATGATACTCAGACAATACCTTGGGCCTCTAATCATTTTTCTCATGGTATGCCATACATGTCTTCGCACTTTCCATCCTCTATCTCATCTCCTTATGTTAATCCTAGTTTTGGGTCTGGGGGCATGATGCCTCTTTATTCTCCCTTTTCATTTGGTTGGAGTCATATCCCTCAAAATACTCTTACGGTAGGAGGTTGGAATCTTCCTTCCTATGGATCCAATCCTAACTTCACTTTTCCAAGAGAAACTTCTCAAATGGGTGGTCATTCTACTTATTACACTCCGTCCATCTATCCTTCCTCCGCTATGCCGGTTCCTACGAATTCTTTTCCCATGACGAACCTTTGTCTATCCTCTGGTGTTTCATCCATGGGGAGTTATTTTTATAGTATGGGAAACCCCCTTCATGAAGTTCCTTCATTTGGGGGAAACATATATCCTCACGTGAGTAACCCTTATCATGTGACTTTCTCTTTGCAAGCGGCTTCCTTGGTGTCTATGCCCTTACACCCCTTTATGAATCAGTATGGAGGAGGATACTATCCTACCGGACAAGGCCATGGTGTATACCAGAACCTTTCTTGACATGTAATTTCTCAAAACAATTTTTTCTCGAATCCTTGGTCTCAAATGGCACAACCAATCATTTTCATCGGTCCATTCACTACAAGTCATACTAGCATTATATCACCAACCTCTAGTAGTCGTGTTGGATATTGTTCGACAACCTCTGCAAGGCTTGTTGAAGACCAACAACAAACTATTGCAAGTCATGCTGGGGCTACAAATCTAGTCATTGGTAGTCACACTTCACAAACATCACCAACCTATGGTACTCATCTTAGGGATTCATCACCAACCTCTACTAAGTCATGTTGGGGATTCATCATCAACCTTTGCTAGTCATGTTTAATATTCATCACCAACCTCTGCTAGTCATGTTGGGAATTCATCACCAAACTTTGAAAGTTATGTTGGGGATTTGATACTAGCCTCTACAATTCATGATAGGAGCATGTCACCAGCCACTACAAGTCATGCTGGGGGAATTCATATGATTGAGAAGCCTAGACGTGTAAGACGTAATTCAAAGTTCCTTTGTAGGATTTACAAAGGAGATAACCTTACTCGTTTTTCCCCTGCTACTGTTGCGGTACAAGAAGCATGGTCCTTACCTGGGGGCCCTTCAAGTTCTAAGTCGTCTTTGGTTTCCCAACCTTCTTTGGTTGATACAACAGTCATGACAATGCAATATTTAGCTGACACCGCTCTTCTTTTTGGGGGTGATACATCTCTTAACCTTGTTGTCTCGCATCCTATTCAACCAACAGTTGAAGAAGTGGTCATGTCGATGCAATCTTCGACTGATCCCACTCATCTTTTGGAGGGTGATGCATCCTTCGACCATGTCCTTAGAATTTCTAGTCATGTACCTTCTGAACAAGAGAGACTTTTACTCTCTCCGAATACTCTTCCTCCAAGTCTTAGGGACATTCCATTTGATTGGGATGGTCTTGTGGGGTATCAAATTCCTTCTCCTATGCCCTTTCGGGTAAAAGGATTTCTTTGAAATATCATTGAGAAGGTAACCTCCGTGAGTATTTTATCCCCCTCTACTTGGAAATATTTAGGTTTTCCCAAGCTTGTGTCAGTAGTTCATAAGTTGCTGACCTTTCATAGAAGTCCTGCATGGGAGCCCTGGCCTCCCCCATAATATGGCACTTAGAAAAATCCCAACGAGTCTGATTTAAGCTCTTTTCGGACTCTTTTAAAAAGTGAAAATATTTTCGAGTGAAGTTGTCCCTTTCACACTCGTTAATTGGATTTGAAAGGTCTTGAGTCTTGGTTAAGCTCTTTTCAGACTCTTTTAAAAAGAAAATATTTTCGACTGAACTTGTCTCTTTCACACTCATTAATTGGATTTGAAAGGTTGTCTATTTGGTGTAAGTTTACCCCTTTCAAACCAAGTAGACTAAGATTACTAAAAAGGACATTTTTTGGCATTAAGTTGTAATTGCATCTCATTCTCTTTCTTGCAGTATTGAGCCTATTTCTAGTTCTCTCTTTTGCGTTATAATCCATTAACCTCAGTAGTTTGCATCATCATCCAAGAAGAGCCTTGTTTATATCCTTTGCAGTTTTAAACTCTATACCCAAGAGGAAACATTCCCCCGAGTGTCCATCTCCCGCATGCACCTCCTTGCATTGAGCATAGGTATGTTCCACTGCTAGAACTAGTTTCTTACTTGCGACACTTGTTTCCTCCTCTGTATCATAGCATTTATTTGACTATGAAAAAACAAAAAAATAAGAGTGGGAAAATAATATTATCTTATATTGGTAGTAGTCGTGTTGCCTTTGAAAAGAGCACAATTTTTTTGATTCCACTTGTCATCAAAATTTTGGGTTTAGCATGACTTAGGAAGCTAAGATTGTTACGTAGAGTTTAATCCCCTAACTTGTTACTCTTCTAGTCCCTATGGAGAGTTTGATTGATGCCTCCTGCATCACAAAGTTTCATCATTGATTATATGCTTCTAGATTCATCCATATGTCACATGATATTGTTCAAAGGATATCTATCAACCTGTGTTGACCATTCCTCATAACTCTTGAATTTGCATGTCGGCCATACCCTCAGTGTGTCTCAGATTTACATGAATTTGTAGTCCTATTGTGTGCCCTGGTCCTACTTTCCTCATTGGTAGGTAACCTTGAACCCAACATTCGGCATTTCATCATTGATCACTGACTGGGTGGTTTCCCTTGTGTTTGATGGAAAGAAATCTATTCACACATTGGGATTCATGCAGTGTATTGGATTCCATTAGCCTGATTAGTGGTTTCCTCATCATTGTCAACAATTTTCCTTATTGGTTGTTATTCAGAGGGTATTTTTCGTGTATCACTTGCATCTGGCACATGCAAAAGATGCACATGGTCATTGGTTCGTGACCATGTTCTTCGTCCAATTTCCTCGAAATCACCAAGCTCCTGCTTTGTACCTCATGCTAAATGATGAGAGATTCCTCAATGCTCTCATTTCATCGAGTCTCCTTCCATCAAATTCATCCCATCTATTCTAGAAACGAGACCTAGAGTCTTATGAGTACCTAGAGGCTTGCAGTCATCAGTGGCAGGTTCTCTCACCATCAACATTTGGGCATACATCAATGTCTTATGATCGATGGATTCTTCAAGTGTTTTACCTAAAGTCCTTTATTCACACTTGCAAGAATGTACTTGGTGCCTTGATACCTACTTTCATTATTGGTAGCATGTCTCACATTTGTTAACGATATACCTTAATGACCAGTAATCAAATGAAGTCTCATTGTGTTCAACCTCAACTCCTTTATTCACATAATGTATACTTTCACCTATGGAAGATCATGTAGAAGACTTGAAGACATCAGTTCATAGTCACATCTTTCCTGATCTGTTGCTATATTTCATTGGACCAATACCTATGTGACTTCAGTGACCATGGGAGATCATATTGTACTCCATCATATACATGTATCTTCATATTTATTTTGAGATTGGTTTTACTGGGCCTTGTTCATAACTATGATAGACTTTGGCATATATCCACCTTTGGATTTCCTATTCATGGCCATGAACAGTTGTTTGGTATATTTTCACATGGATCTGCAGTGTAATTCATATTAGCATCCATGTATGCAAAGTCAGTACAGATTGTAATATTCTCATGAGAAACTAGTTATTCCATATGGGTCTCCATTACTCCACTTCTGGGTATTATAATGTATTTCGGACATTGCAGATACTCCTCTAACCTCACACATTAGGGGGCATCTGTTATAGAAAGATTTTCCTCACCTTATGCAAATTTGCTCAGAAGGAATTTTTCCATTTTCCTATGCAGACTTGAAGTCCCTTTTTGCAAATCCTAGATCTAAAAACAATATTTTTCCACATATACATGCCCTAACTATTATACAACATGTGTATACACTGGTTGCACCACTACAGCCCACATACATCATGTTTTGTGCCCAAAATTAAAAAAAAAGTGTTGGGTTTCCATGTCATGTCATGGGATCCATGATCCTTGACCTTCCATATACTGGAAACGCTCTGACTTGGCCCTTCACTTCCACTTGAAGGCTATAAATGGGCCAAATCTGAGCTATGGAAAAAAAAGAGAAGAATTCAACTTTTAGAGAAAAGTTACTTTGGATAAATTATTCACTTCATATTGAGTCTGCATCCCTTTGTCCTTTTAAGTCTGAATACATTGTTCAACCCCCAAGCTCTTCCCTACTTGATTGACAATATCATTGTCTCTCTTATATGAGCTTGCCTTTGGTGGGGGATTGAAGTGGTGGAGGCCCAGCTGGAAGGGACTTAGTTTTTCAGTTATGAACCGTGCTGACACGAAAGTTTTTAATTCATTCACTTCTATAGATTACATTTTAATAGAAATACTCTTTTCGCGTCTAATTAATATCTTGCAAATATTTGAATTGTTATTCCATGGGAATATTTGTTATGAATGTTGATGGATTACATTATTGAATGTGCAAAATTCATTTATTATCACCATATTCTTGTGTTTCTTGGTTGTTGAGGACAAGTTGCAGGTGTATTTCTTTGAATCAAGTGCTCAATGGTGGACTTATTAGACGTTTGGATGAGGTAGGCTCTTTATCTTGTCTCCTTATAATATTTGATTATATAGCATATCTGAGATTAGAGTTAATTTTTACAGTCATTTCCATTTATTATGGTGTACCCCTAGCCATAGAGATATTTTCCTTGTAACATTAAATAACCAAATACACATGAAACAAGGAAAAAAACTAAAAACAAAAAGAAATAAATGTTAGAGAAGCTTGCAAGAACTAGAACCATGAAAAGCAAAAAATGACCATCATATAGCTACCAATAGATCAATATATTGATAATCTAATATCATAGAGAAAGGAAGGGACTTATGAATCCCCTCTTCCTCCTTGGGAGGGCTCTTAAGTTCCCTACTAGAGAGCTATTCTCTTCATGCAATGGCAAGTGACAATGGTGAAGAAATGCAATGCCAATCCTCTCAAGAGGTGAGTGGAATGTCCCTTACTATAGTGCTTTAATTATTCAAAGAGAAAAGAGGATTCTCCAAGAAGAATTCTTGCAGCATAACAATACCTTGAAGTTCTTATTTTTCTAGCACACCCATGGCACATATTTATAGTGTCCAGTCATGGAAAGATACAACTAGTTCACAGTGTGAACAAGGGGCCTTTTAGAGAAATTCCTATCCCTTGACCAGCCTCCAAGCTAGATTTCGCTCAGATCTGAGTGTCAAATCATGTTGGGGGTCGGACTAGAAGTGGTTGAGAGGCCGACAAGATTCATAAATGCATCGTTCATGAGAATTGTGTGTCTTTTCTCGTAGACATTCACGCATCTTGTGCAAAGTGTGCGCTGATGGTTTTGTTAGCCTTCACATTCTGTGCACTGTGCATGCGCTTCCTTTGGTGAATTTGCACACTTTAATTTTTGAACCAAGTGTATAGTTTTGTGCCTTTTTGATGGATTTTGATGTTGTAGGTGTACTAATTGTTGTTGGAATTGATGCTTTTCTTCAACCATTGTGTGCAATGTTGTGGGATATTTTTCAAGGATAACATACATGATTCAGATGTTCCTCCCATGTCATGTTGTAGATCAGAAGATCGTCAAAGAAAACCAGTAATTTTTTCCTCATTTTTTTGTTAAAGATATGGTTCATGCACAACTGAAAGGTAATTGGTGCATTATTCAAACCAAAGGGCATGATTAGAAACTCATTGTGCCCATAGTGACACCTGAATGGTGTTTTATGGATATCCTCCTCCCTAACCTGAATCTGGTGGTATCCTGATCACATATCAACTTTTGATAAGTACACTACCTAATGCAACTCACCTATCACCTCATCAATCCTGGGTATTGGGTATTAGTTTTTTATGGTATTCTTGTTTAGTGCCATATAGTCTATGCCATACTCATAGTTCCATCCTTCTTCTTCACTAGTACAACTGATGAAGATAAGGGACTAGAACTAGGCATGATATGTCCCATCTCCAAAAATTCCTTTATGGACTTCTCTATTTCCTCATTGAACCTATTCCAATGCTTGTAGGGTGTGGTGATCATGATATTTGACCCCTCTTGTAGCTCAATGACATGCTCAAATCCTCTGTCAGGTGGTCTTCCTTCTAGCAATGATTCAAACAATCTTTCATTCTTTCCAAGTAATTCTTGAATATCTACAAGGTAATGTTGGTGATCCTATGATGGATTCTCCATGGTGATCAAGTTCTCTACTATGCAATCCACCTCCCCATGTCTAAAAAGGGCCTCCATGAATTAGTTAAACATGATCTTGGGGGAACTTGTCGACATACCTCTCAGGATGACTCACTGTCCACCCTTTTCCTGGAACTCCATCCTCATGTCTTGATAATTCATGCAAATATCTCCCAATGAATACAACCACTGAATGCCTAGAAACACATGAGTATCCTCTAAATCTACAACATAGAATTCATCAGTCAACGTATAGTTTCCCAATGTTACATCCAATCCCCTAATCCTATGATTATACTCCATGTTGCACCCATCTTCTACAACCACATTGAATCCCTCAAAGTCCTCTGTAGATATTTTTCTCCTAGTGACACATGCAACATTAACGAAATTGTGGGTGGCCCCACCATCAATTAGTGTCATTATCGTCTATCCATACAAAATGCCTAGGACCGTGAAGGTGTAATATTTGGGAACTCCTGAAAGAGTGGAAATGGTCACTCCCTTGGTGATATCATGCAATGGTGCCTACTCTATAGCCTATAAGTGTGATGTCTCACCATAGTTCTGTCTAATTCCTTGATCATCATCGCCATCCTCCTCATTGGAAACCACCTCGATATAATGGACTTTACCTTTGACCATACACTGATGACCCATTTCCCATGGATATTTGAAATAGTATCAAAGCTTCTTCCTTCTTATCTCTCTCTGAGTTTCCTCATCGACTCTGTCCTTTCCTATCCATGTCTTATGGGGGGGTTTTGACACCTAACCCTTCTGTAGGATAAATGTTTTGGCTGATGTCTTCTTGGGGATCATGTCTGCCATATCATGGGTATTCATGATATATTTATATAGTGTGTTTGGAATAAAATCCTTCACCTAACCTCTTAAGGGTTCAACCAAGCCCTCTTTGAATAGAATCACTAATATTTTCTTAGAAACATCATTCACCATGACTTCCATCCACTAGAACTTTGTGACATAGGATTCTGGTGTACATGTCTGCCTCAATTGTGTCAACTCCCTGAAGTGGGGTCCTTCTTATCGAACCTATCCATCATCTTCTAGATGAAATCCTCATATGATGTGATGTTGGAATGTCCCAATGTTAATATCCCATGGTACCACCACTCATGAGCCTCTCCATCCAAGTGCAGAGTGGAAAAATTTATTTCCTCTGATTATGTCATCGAGTTAAGATGGAAATAAGTGTCCAACTTATGTACCCATGCTCATGTTGTGCACCTATTAGATCCATCAAAATATGAGATGGTCATCTTTCCTAATTTGCGCAGAAGGTCAAAATTCTACTGATTTTGACTCGTCCTAGGCTTGTTCCTCATCCCAAGGTTGCAATAGTCATTGTAATATAGGGTTGCTTGTGCTCTTGATTCTACCAACTGATACTCACTAAATTAGGAGATGATCTCATCAACCGAACCTTACTTCTTCTGTGTCCCTATAGGTTGCTCCTCAAGGAATGGTGGAAATAATGGATTGGGTACCTTTATGCTACCTTCCAGGAAGACACTATGTACATGAACATAGGTATTACTCCCTTCAGGAGTCCTACCAACTCTGTGGATGGACTCTACATGGTTCCCATTGTTACCTCCCTAATTTTGATTTATTGTGTTGCTAGAAAAATATTGTTTCGGGAATTGAGTCAATTGTTTCTTCCCATTAGATATGGATTCCAACAACTGTATGATTAGATATTTCATATTATCCCCCATAACTCCCTCTTCTTCTACTTCTTATGATAATTATGATCCAGGGGTG
Organism: Picea engelmannii; assembly: GCA_009831015.1. Lineage (NCBI taxonomy): Eukaryota > Viridiplantae > Streptophyta > Pinopsida > Pinales > Pinaceae > Picea > Picea engelmannii. Next base: position 354,717 of record ML777257.1, read on the forward strand.
GGTTGTTTCCCTCTTCCTCTAGTTTTCCTTGGAATCAATGCCTCAAGAAATCACAAGTTGAAAGATCACCATCTCTGATACCACTGTAATTTCCCCAAGTAGGCTAGGATGGAATATTGTGTTTACTATCCATAAATTGTTATTTCTTAGTGTAATTTTTTCAAACACTTTGCAATAATGATGTTTCTAACAATTTACTTATATAGGAATATTGTCAAACATATTGCATGCATCCATTACATAGAAAATAGAATAGACAACGATGGCACCGTATTATGGTCTGAAACCCCCAAATCAGAAAGTACAAAGATCTCTATGGACTATAACAACAAATACAAAACCCCTCCTAAACACACAAATATAATGGTCGCAGAGCAGTTGTGATATCTACTACAAAAAACAAATAAGAAACCTGATAATCATTCAAAAACTCCTCAAGAGGTAATGAGTCCTCCTAGGATATTGTTTGACCCTCACTTGTTCAGTGTCAATCTTCCCCTCAAACACCTCTTGCAACACTCTGATCATCCATAATAAATAGTTCTACAACGTCGGTTTGCAAAGATCATTGTGGGACATAGCAAGACAACCAGCGATGCATTACAAGACCCCTATGTCAACCAGTGATGATGCCCTCTACCCTAGTTTCCCCAAAATCCCTTTGGTACCTTCAAAATCAGTCGATCTCCTCTAGAGAAGTTTCACAATTCTCCTATGCAAGCTGATTTACCACCAATTGAAACAAATCCCAACTAAAAGCTCCAATGAAGATCCCATATGGATCTTGTTAGCACCAAAAGTCACCTATGGATTGTGGCAGAGGTAATCCCAGAACCTGTTAGTTTATATGTCACGGTTGGTTTTAAAGAGGTCAAATGGGCATATAATTAAAGATAATAACTTTCTAACTCAAAAATCTAGACTAGCATGCACAAGCATTTGAGGTCTAGAATCAACTTCAGACGGTAAATTGGAAATATGGGTGAATAGAGGGAAGACTTTGGTGAGGAGAGTGTAGAGGTCTGTCATGGACATCAGGTCTTCTAGTAGCCTAAGAAGGAAAAAATTAAACACAATATCCTCTTGAATTAAAATCTAAAAGAAACTAAAAGAAATTATAAAAACACTATAATCAAAGATCATCATAATACAATTACAACAATTCATGTGAATCAGTCATTCATGAACTTTCTTAGTATCAACGAGAAATAAGATGGAGCAAGAAAGATGACTTAGATTAAATAAGATGTCTCAAAAACAAATACATAACTAGAGAAACAATGTTCTTCATAAAAATATTACAATAGCAGGGAGCCTGGCTCAATCATTTCCCCTTTAAAAAATATCAAAATGACTCCTATATACTCAGAACAATTCGCCACTAACAGCAGAGGCATGCTCGAGTCTTTGCATTCAAGGCTTTACGTTTGCATGTTCTCTGGAAAACTACACATGCAGTCTTCTATCAGATGCGAGCTTCTGTCAAATGCAAGCTTCTGTCAGACACAATCGTGTTTTAGTAGGAATGTTGGCACAGGGGAAAACCAGGGTTCAACGCTACAACAACGCACCAAAAAAACCCTAACTAACATCCGTTTCAGCAACACCTGCAAAGAAGATGAAGTCTCACCCGAGGTAGAAGTAGGGGTGGTTGCAGGACTCAAATTTATGCAACCTTAGATGGTACAGAGATCTGTGATTCTAATCACTTAACAGAGCACTCAGTAGTTATATTTATCAATATTCAGTTCTTAGTTACAGCGTAGTTAAACCCTAACCACATTACAACGCAATATTCAACCAGATCTAGCATCTAACAACACTTAGCGTGACGATACAGATCAGATCTTAACAGATTCATCACTAAGCACATGTATATCAGTTAGATCTAACATCCATATATATTATTAAGCACTAAGTATCGAAAGATCATTCATCCATATTAAAGAACTAATCATATTAACATATAATCACATCAACATATTGCACAAAGCAGAGCAACACAACATGTACGTGGTTCACCCCCCACCTTGGGGCTATGTCCACCAACTCTTTTTATTATTTATTAGCTTCCTCAATAGGTTACATGTAAAGAGCCTCAAAAACCCTACTTTGCATAGGATAGGAGATCTTCGTAGCTCGCTAGATCCTCCTTCCCTGAGTAGATCTAAGCATGCAACCTTCCACAGTCTCTTACAATGACTTTCACTTAGCTCTGCAAGTCTCACACAACATGCACAAAGCACTTAAATTTTTTTATCACATAGATCCAACTCTATCACTCAACCACTTGATCTTTTATCTCTTCACTACATCACCTAACATCTATTTATACATACAAAATAGGCCTAAGCATGGGTAAACCCATGGGCCGACATTCCCATACCCGTTACATAATCCCAAATCCAAAAAAGGGCCCTAAAATGGGTCGAGATCCCGCGATATCCTATTTGTCTTGTGCTTCATCTTTGATAGCCCGTCGAAGTCCCAAAAATTGGTCAATCATGACCAAGTATCCTCTAAACTTGGTCAAGGGCCAACAAGCCCCCAACACTCACCTTTGGCTCGTCTTGAGTCACTCTGATCTGAGTAGTTCTATTTTGAAAGCCTCGATCTTGTCTCAAACTACTTTGACTTGTTATTATGCCATGAACTCTTGCTCTGCAAATTCTTGGATGACTACCTTATTCATGGGTCCCTCTAGGCGTTGTTCAGCTGCAGTAACAACTTGCTCCAGTTCTGCTCCTTAGCCTTCTATCTCTGTGAACAGTTGGTAAGCCTCATCCTATACAGGTTAGAGCCTCTGAGTCACTTCCATGAATTTTCTCTAAATGGTGTGAACCTGCTACTGGGTAGTGCGTTGCTCCTAGGATCACTTCATTCTTTCCATAATCAATAGGGGCTTCAACTATGCCTGTATTGTTTCTGCTTGTTGCTTCACCTCATGAAGCTACGACTCCAATGTCTTCAGTTTTGTATTCTGGGTGAGTTGATCATAAGTCTAGGCACTGTGATCACTGAGTTGTTTGCATTCCATGGAAAGAGCCTTTATTATCTTGACTTCACTCCTGGTAGTCACTTCCCTTTGATCTCTTACATCCAGTGGAGTGTTGGACACTATGCAGAGCTCTAAATATTCTATTCTTTCTTGTAGTTGTTGGATGACTTCCACGAGCTACTCTACTTGATGCTCAATTCGGTCCTCTACCTGTGGCTCTAAGAATTTCACAGAGCGAAGTGCCTTGTTGACTACTTCTTTTACTTTGAGTTTCCTTGCGAGCAACTGTTCTTTCTCTTGCTTCATTTGTACTTTCTCTTTGTCAAATTTGTCCTAGAGAGAAACCTTCTCATGTTATGAAATTCTACGTTGTTCTACAATGTCTCCTTGTACTTGCTTCAAGGTCTGGGTATCTTGTTCTACTTCTTCTTATGTGTGACGAAGATGAGTTTCGACCACATCAACTAATCGAAAGATTTGGGTTGGCTCATCCCCCAACTCTAGTCCTTCTGATGAAAGGGGTGCAGTGGACACTGCGTGGCTGCACTGAAGGGCCTGTTGTACCCCTTAGAACTTGACCTTACGCCTGTCATACATTTCCTCCTTCTTAGCTTCTTGTTTCTCCACAATTTCTAGCAAAGCGTCGTTGAGGATGGCTATGATGAAGTCGAAGTCATCAGTAGTAAGCAAGGTCTTCATCTTGGTCATGGTGGCTCTCGATTTCTTCTGGGATGAGGGTTTCAGGGGAGACACCTTCCTTTTCTTCAAGGGATCAGTCTCATCTCTCGGAGGTGTTACTTTGCCTTGATTTTTTTTGGCTCTTGTACCATTTATTTCTTCTTCTTTGTCATCACCCCCTCAGTCAGGTGATACTGAAGCAGTCTTTCTTGAAGAACTGCTTAATTCTTGGACCTCTTCAGTCTTCTTCATTTTGTTGGTTCTGGGTGTATCATGCATGGTTTATGGTCTATCAGGGTTGGACATCTCTGCAGGGTCTACTGGAATAAGGAGGTCTGACGACCAGTCCTTAGTGATCTCCTCAAAATCCTCTTCTGTGAGCTTGTAGTACGATTGCAACTACTCCTTATGTTCATCGGCTCACATTGTAAAGTAGATTAATTGTCAATCTGCGCAGAACTTCATCAGAGGTCGAAATCTCTGTAAGGTGTTCGAAGTCATACGAGGTTCTTCTTCTATGGCTCTCTTCAATTGAAGGTAGTACATATGAAAAATAGCATTCAACTACCATTGTTTGTTCATATCACTCGAATACCAAAGAGTGGTGAAATTCACGGCAAGCAGCTCAAATGGCTCGATGTTCAGCAAGGTCGCACCTTCTGACATCTCCCAGGTAACAAATGCGATGAGGATCAGGATCTAGATAAATTGAAACTTTCAGCCCTGATCCTACACTTTACAGTAGTCTAGTTCAAGTTGATTGACTAGGTACTTCGCCCAGTTCATCTATAAGCCTTACACACACTTCCCCACGAGGTCGATGATAAATCCCGTGACCTGTGTGGGTCGATTCTTGCATACCAACTTTCCAACTATTAACTGACATGCTAGGCACACTACACCATTCTGAATGGAGACTAACTTGTAGCCTCACGTCCCCTTCTCGGCATCACCATATGTGTCCTTAATCTTCTGTGATAGCGAGTGATCTATGGATTTTCCTGGGTAGAACTCCTGTGGGTCAGGGCCTTGCTTACTCAACCCTGTGATCCTATGGATCAACATCGGATAGACTATAATCTAGTGGTATAGCCATAAATAACCACCATGGTAACATGAGAGAAATAGCTTGACACAGGCATTGACTTCCTGGTGCCTTTAGAAATGTGGAATCTTCATTACATTTAACAGGGTGGACTGCGCGAGGTTCATCGTCCACAGTTGAGGGATTATCTTTGAGGTCTTTCTCTTGATCTTGGTCAGGTACTTATACAGGGTGAGCATACTATACTTCTTTCAATCTTCGAGCTTTAAGTCATTAAACTTCAATGTTGCGATATTGTCCTGCTGTGCTCAAGCTGCACGTATCCCCTTCGGGAGGTACAAAGTAATCATGAAGTACTCAAAATCTCTTGGCACGCTATCTTGACTCACTAACCCGGCTAGAGGTGGGATGTAATCTAATAGTATGGATGGGATCATCCTCACATTGGTTAAGTCATCCCTATGCTTGGTTCTCTTCTTTGTTGTCAGTGGGGATGGCCCCGATTCATGACCAGTCGACAAAGAGGCTTGCACTCCTCTCATTGATGACGCTTGTATACCTGCAGACATCGACATTACTCTTTTGGTCATGAGGTCGATGAGAAATTCCTTGATAATCTTCTCTGTAGTGCTGAACTCGTCCGACATACACGCTCAGGGTTGAAAATATCAGGTTCGTAGAGAAATATCTCATTGTAGTGGGAAAGATGGAAAGAGTGTGATGATCATTGTGCGAGAATCAAATAATCTGTGGGCTCAAATTCAGGGTTAGAAAAAGTGTTCTCAGTGTATGGTGCAATGGGATAAATAGATAACTTGGCAATGGATCTCTCCAACGGATGAAAAGCCTTCATTAACTCAGTTATGTCCATTACGGCGTGGTCCCAACGGTCTAGTGGCGAGATGTCTAACCATAAATGCCTTTCTTCCTGTTCGGGTTTTCGGTCTAACGGTTATAATCTCTCTAACGACTATATTTCTTCTCCATGGCAAAGTGCCATGTGACATTGTTCTGATATCCCAGCGAAGTTCCAATTTTGCAAATTTCCCTTCTGTGAAGTTCCTTCTGGAACTTTCTGTAAATTTTCAATCTTAGCTCTCTTCTTACCTAGTTTTCTAGCCTTCTTTCCAGTGAGCTTCATCTTGGGATTCCTTTTTCCATTCTGGTTATTATCTTCTTTCGGCAGAGTAACTTCATGTTGTTGATATTATTTCCTAAAATTCAAGGGTAATATTTCTTCCTTATCTGGGGTAGGTACTTCAGTCTTCTGTGGGTATTCTAGTGTTCTTCCATCTTTGACATCCAAGTCTCTGGTTTTAAATAGCCTCGCTCGGTTCTCTTGTTCTTCAATCAAGTGTGCGATCCTCCTAGCCATGAAATCTTTTAACTCTTTCTTATTCTTTTCTAATATTTCTTCTTCTTTCCTTCTGGCCTGATCTCTCTCAATCCATGGTTTTCCTAGTAACATAGTAAATGGACCATTTTCCTCAATAAATTTAACAACTTCAAATTTTTCCTCTGTCGAAATTCCATGAGTACTCATAGATATCCTAGTAAGTCTTACACATAGGGTTATCATCTTTGTTATCACTGAAATTTCGTCTGCACATGGTTACAAGAACTCAACATCGTCAAACAGTGATGAAGTCATTCATGGCCCTGAATTAATATCACAGCATTCAAAAAAGGTCAAAAACTATACAAAGTAGTGAAAAATTGAAGAGTGCTTTGCAAACATTGGGCGCGTGCGCGTAACAGGAACATAGAAATCGTGCACAGGCGCATGATGCGCGACTGTTAGCGCAAAAAGCCGTGCACCTTCTAAACGACGCATTTATGGAAGTGGTCGGCCTCCCAACCACTTATGGTTCATCTCCCAAGTCGATTTGACCCTCAAATCTGGGCTAGATCCGACTGGTGGGCTGGTCAAAGACTTAATAATGCCCTAAATGGCCTCTTTTCACACTACAAAGCAGTTAAACAATAACCCAAAGCAATGCTATAAAAATCCATGAATGCACCTCATTTTCTCAAGGAATTCAAAGTAATGTTATGCTGCCTAGATTGTTTTGAGGACTCCATCCTTGACAAAATCATATCGACACCATTACATTGGACAATCCACCTCACCATTGAGTGGAGTTGTAAAGAGTTCTTTCATCACCATTTTCATTTTCTTTTGTTGTAATAAGAGCTAGCTAGTGAGGGTCCAAGAGCCTTCCCTTGGAGGAAGAAGAGACTCATAGTCCCCTTTCTTCTTGGTGCTTTTTTTTCATCAATAGATCAGCCTCAAACATTGGTGACATGGGTCTTTTGGTTCTTTTTGTTTCTATGTCCCTATGCTCATGATTTTAGTTTTTATTGCATCTATTAGTTTAAT
>ML777257.1:361867-406815 GCA_009831015.1 Picea engelmannii
ACTCATAGTCCCCTTTCTTCTTGGTGCTTTGTTTTCATCAATAGATCAGCCTCAAACATTGGTGACATGGGTCTTTTGGTTCTTTTTGTTTCTATGTCCATATGCTCATGATTTTAGTTTTTATTGCATCTATTAGTTTAATTCTTAATTATAGTTTATGTTTTCTTTCCCTAACTCTTTTCTCTATAGCTGTCCTGCTCAACAAACCCAACTGAGCTTGCAAGCACCTCTTATTTGCTCACCAAGGTGATGAAAGAGGCACAATAGTTTGGCAACTCCACTGGAGAAAGGTATCAATTTCCTACCTCATTTGGGTTTATTTTTATCTTCTTTTAGTTTGTTTAACTTGCAGGTGCACTAACCGGCCTAGGCCGACCTGCTAACCAGCCAATTCCAAGTTGAATGGAGAGAAATCCATTTAGATTTTTAGTTCTCAGTCGTGCGCCACATATGCGCAGGTTTTTCAGCCCACAGACGGGCATCGTGCGCCCATGTGCTTGACTCACGGCTCTGTTCTGCGCATGTGCACTTTTTAACTTGTCTTTGCTCGCACGCATGCACTCTGAGCGCCTTTGTCTCCACTGAGACCCGCACATTTGTTCAAAAATTAACATTGTAAAGTTGTTGAGATGTGCGGAAGGCAATTTTCCTTCTTAAAAATGATGTCAAGCATGTTTTAAAGTTGCACCACACTTAGTCCCCTCATCATATAAAGGGGTTAGTCAAACACACATAGGCACTTAGGAGGATAAAATCAATTTCCCTTCTTTGCTTTTTGCCACATGGATGGCTTGTTTTGACTTATAATATAAGTTGGAAATCATTTTCAATCACATTTAACTTACATTGGGACTAGAAGTTGAGTAACAATCACTTAGTATGCTCTTCTCTCACGCCTCCAAGCGACCTTGAGAATCAGAAAAAGATTGTGAAACAATTTCATCTCCCTTAATAAAGTTTAAAACCTTTAGGAGAGGACAACAACCCTTCTTGGGACTCCTCTTAGTTTTCTTTTTCAAACACATCTTAATATTGTAATGGGCCCATACATGCCCACATGCTACAAAGATAGGATAGTGCTTGAAGTTTACTTTCTTAGATCAAAACACTAGGAGAGTTTAAAGGTTTTGTAACGGGCCCATACATGCCCATATGTTCAATCTAGGATAGATTCAAGATTTTCTTAGATTACATCACAATAGGGAGTTAAAGGATAGTAACAGACCCACATGTCCACATGCTAGCTTCCTAGGGATTTTGAATTACGCAAGGTTGTACCAAAGACACTTAGTTAATTAGGTAATCAACACTTGTAAGGACCAAGCAAAGTCCACATGCAACAAGATGACATCTAATTCACTAAAAATTGGCACACGTTCACTCACATAGCTTCTTCTTGAAAACATGGAGGCCAAAGTAATTTTCCTTCATAAGGATTCCGAAAATACCCCACCCTTTTCTTGACGAGACTATCCACTCCCATTTTAATTTAACGAGGGTGGTTCACACCCCCATCCTCTCAAAACAACTACATCTAAAATATTTCTAAAAAATCACTAAGTTTTCGTCCACAGGAGATGCCAAAAGAAATTTTTTAGTCTAGGTAGGATTTCGGGGATAGGCATCCAAACAACTCCCCATTATCTGTTTCTCTCATTTTGCAAAACAATAGAGTTGTCAAATAGGGAACTAAAAATCCTCCAACTCAAGTGTTCCAATTACCATAAGGCAGGGAGATACCCATGAAGGGTTGAAGGCCGAGGTATGATTGTTCTGTGCATCCCCCCTTGAGGCACCCACCTCTTGGATGGGATCCAGCTCGTGACCCATTTTTTAGGCCGAAAATCTAAATGCCACACTTTGACCGAGGTACCTAGTGACCAACTTTAGGACATCTACCCAGGTGGAAATTGTGGGCTGTAATTGCACCTTGATTGGATTTTGTGTGGCTATTGGGAAGTATCGCCAGCTCTTTCAGGATATGCCCCCTTTACCCCTCATTATAACCAATTATTTCATTCTTCACTAGTGTCTCTTCCGGTGGCTTCAGACCCCACTATTGAGTACTTTTGGAAGGTCCAGTGCTATTTGAGAGGCAGGACGTTACGTCTTCTAGGACATGAGAATTTTCTTTCTTTTGATTCCCCCACATGAACAAAACCCACTTACCCACCTATATGCTTCTTTCTCATTTTCTGTATGATGCACATCTGATTACAGTTTGATTTGGATATATATATTGTGTAAACATTCAATGAAAAGGCTCTTGTTTCTATATTATTCTCACCACTTTTTGCACACATTCACACAACTAGTCTAACATCATAGGGGAACCACAAAACCCCCATCGTTCACGACGCTTGCTAAACCTCCCTCCTATTTTAGGGGGAGTAACTAGTCGTGCCCGCTCATCGGAACCTCCTTCACACACTCCTATGAGTGCTACTATTTTAGGATCAACATTTCTTGGTTCTACATTACTTCGGTCAACCTCCCAAGGTCATCCGTTCACTCGCTCTCCTTTACACAGAAGCGGGGGACCCACTTCCTCTCAAGGAGGCAGTACCAATCCACCTAGCCCCCCTCATGGGTCAGGTTCCTAACAAACTCACACTATGGCCAGATCTAATCCTCCCCCCCCACTACAGATGCCATATTTGGCCTCTCTCAACATACCTGATCTCACCAAACTCACCAATGATCCTATATTGCATGATCCTGCATGGCCTGCAATGCCAACCAAACTACCTTCAGACATTCCAAAGTTTGAAGGAAAGGCAGGCGATGACCCTGCCAACCATGTCATGACCTTTCACCTATGGTGCTCCTCCAATAGCATTATGGATGATTCCATTAGACTATGATTATTTCAACGTACACTCACTGGCCCATCGACCAAATGGTATGTTGAAGAAAAATCAGGGTCCCACGCAACTTTTGAGTCATTAGCCAAAGCATTCTTGACCTTCTTCCAATTACCCATCCACCACGACAATGGTCTAGAACTAATTTCTAATTTCAAACAAACCTCGGCCACACATATCGCTGACCACATTCATGAGTGGCATAGGCAACGTAGTTTGTGCAAAGCAGAAATCACCAAGCAACAGTGTCTCGACTGGTTTCTTAGATCACTTGTCTCTCTCCTCGGAAAGGATGTAGCTTCCACCTTCCCTCAATCCGAAGAGGAAGCCATCAGCAAGGCCCAACAATATGACCTCATCTATGCACAGTCAGGGTACTTATACACAGTACTTCCTGATCTTCCAAAACCTGTTCCATTTGGCCAAGACAAACCTGAGATGTCTCACTCAGTAAACAGACTAATCGGTGCCACCACACACCACGGTCCACAACCCCAACCACCACCGATGTATGGCACACCTCAATACCCGCTGGCATATGGGGGCACTTCTTATTACCCCCCACCCCCTTATCAACATCCATACCCTGTTGTTATGCCACCACCCATCAGTGGACCACCGCCGGCACCTCCCATACATCCACCTATTCCCACAAATAGTGGTACGCCCTCAACATCAGCTTATAGTACTAGAAAAATCACTATGCATTCTTATGTACCCTATGGATCAGTACCACCATAGAATCCATACTTCCCATTTCTTGGTCCTCCACAACCCATGGCTCCCCCACACCCTCATGCGGGGGTGAATTTTGTTCAACCCTCTATTGTTCAATAATACCAAAGTTATGAACAACTGAATACAACCAATCCAACCCATCCATCAAACAATGCCAAGAAGAAAGGATGGAACAGGAATAACACCAACCCAGGTCAAGGCGGGAATCAACCCCCACAACACCAACCCACTGGGGGAAACCAGAACCAAGGGAACCAAAACTCCCAAGGGGGAAATAATAATAAAAATAAATGCCCAGGGTGAAATAATGTTAAAACCATCTTCCCTTGTGCCCTTTGTGGTGAGTTCAGCCATTACACTCACCATTTCCCCCATATCGCTGATTTCAAAAGGTTGAAAGACTCTGGTAGTCTTCCCCATTCTTCTGCACAACCTGCTCCTCAACAGGCACCACAAAAATACGTGCAACAACCCCCTCCCACCATGCTGCAAAATCCTATTCCACATCAAGGTGTGATAAATACCTAGTAGGACACACAACATTCCCCACCTCAGGGGGGGACAATACCTCAACCCCAACAATCCAGCAGATCATACAATTATCTTCACAAGTGAGGAATAAATCCTTCTGCAAACACGTACTCGTCAGTATCATGCATCCGCTGAGTCTCCTCCCATCCCTCTCAAGACAAACCCTACACCAACAGGACCCCCGTTGGTGATCCCTCTCCCTTCCGCCAAACCACCGCTTCTCATCCATCGCATCCCATTGCACAGGAATGTCCACAACCCACAGGCTAGGGAAACTCATAACTATAGTCTGGTAGATGACTTAGCGCAATCCCTAGCTGACATGTCAGTCATAGAAGTCCTACAGACTTGTCCTACTCAGTGGAAATCACTACTTTTCGCCTTGGGGGCAGTCGACCCTACATATACCCAACTCATCACCTTTGATCTTGACAGTGAAGAACCTCATCTTTCTGCCTTGATCGCCTTTCAAATACTAGTCAAAATACGGAACATCACAGTTCATTGGTGTATCATCGATGAAGGTACATCTACATGCATTATGTCCAAAATGGTATCGCAAAAACTTGGTTCCCCGGAACTCATACCCTCTTCCATCACATTACGAGCTTATGACGGACGACCATCCTCTCCTGAAGGGCTCTTTCAAAATGTCCCTGTTGAACTTAGGGGCAAGACTATTCTCATTGACATAGAAGTTATTGACGCTCTGCTTGATTACAATATTTTGTTCGGTCGTAGCTGCATGTACGCTATGAAGGTAGTGGCATCTTCCATCTTTTGGACAATGATGTTCCCCCACAATGGGAAGATCGTCACCATTGATCAGGTTTCCCATTACGAACCTAACCCCTCTACCAACCTCGATAACATTCTTCCTCTCATCCAGACCAACCACGACACATATCCCCTCGTAGAAATGGGTCCTGGAATTTTCAAAGACCCCTCATTATTAGGAACTTACCATGGAGCACCACTTCTCCTTCCTCATTCCAATCAGGTATGCATCATATCATCTAATGGAACTCATTCATAGGATGCTCTTCCTCCTCAGGAGGCTTCAGTCATTCCTGACGTCCCAATAGTCACAAAACCACTCCCACCAGAGCCTCCTATGCACTCGTCGACCTCGACAGTCCACGAATCCACATCCCCTCAAGGGCATAGTCCCATTTGGGAGACAGTTCCCCAACCCCTCACTCAAATTCCCTTCTTTTACCCTCCACCAGGTATCGAAGATTTTCAGGTAGCCACAATGCTCACACTACCTAATATGGTGTTAGCAATCCTAGTTTGGTATCTACACCCAATAGAGATGGTCCCTCGACCATCCCTTCCCCCCCAGGAAGGAATCCCCATGACGATTCTCATCCTTACCCCCACCCCCACCCCCCACTCACTAACCCCCCTGCTACAGCTGGGGGAAGGAGAAAGAAGAAAGATCCCACCACTCCACTTCCTCAACAAATCCCACCACCTTGTGCACTATGTGAGAATGAGGGCCACCAAACCAACAACTGTCCATCACTACCTGAATTATGGAATTTGATCCCCCTCAATCCAACTCCCCCAACACCTGCCACTACTGCTAGTCCCGCCACTACCACCCACCCTTCCAATAGTAAAGGGTTGAGGACCAAATATGCTTGTGCTATCTGTTCAGAGTATGGCCATTATACCCATCACTGCCCAACTCTGCCACATTTTCTGCAGACATTAGCCACAGTACGCCAGAACTTCCAGAACAACCCCCGTCCTGCTACGTCCTCCTCAACAAACATCAATGACATCCGGTATGTGACCACTTAGGTCAATGAACGTATGAGATTCCCTTGCTCTCTCTGCAATTAATTAGCTCATTTTACATACCTGTGTCCTATGATCCTTAAATACAGCCAACATCAATTGGCCCTGCTTCACCGACCCGCAGAGGCGATAATTGACATTACCTCATCACTAGAGGATCTTCATGTCATTTCTCCCAAACCCGAGGCACTCCCAATGCCTCCATGGTTCTTAGATGACTTATCTGAGGATTCACCCCCCAACCCCCGCAACTCTCCTGCTCATTCCCCTACGGACATTTTACACCCAACCACCACGGGTACTCCTCAGTACCTCGATATTTGGTTTGTGTCGAGCGAACCCTCGCACTCTCCTTGCATCATTTTGTCATCAATCCTTGAACACAGGGGAGGTACAGGTCCTCCCCCCAAACTACCACCCGATCGCCCATAGTATCGATGCACCTGGGATGGCATTATGGGCCCACCGTCCATATATAAGCCCTTTTCCCCACTTTCATTTTATTTTTGTACTGGAGCCCATAAGCTCCATTTTCCGAACCATTTTCGACCGCTTACATAGTCATTTTTGTCGGGTGATCATTTTCACTATTCCCTGGCGGTGCATCTTTTCATAACACACTCAGGTACGCATGCTCATGTTCAAAATTATCAAATATTTGTCATATCTTTGATTCTCTTCAGATATTGTTCACTTTGGGTATTTGGTTTTTATGTGTGCAGGTACTTGATCATCATACATCGGCACAACCCCTTCAGGTATATACTCATCACTGGCATGTAGTCTTTCCCACTATATCACACTTACATTTCCAGTCACACCCTCTGCTCTTTGCCTCTAGGATCCCCATTCTCGGCTATGTAGTACCCACACCTCCATTTACATCTTCGATACTATTACCCGGTAGCATTCTTACCCACATGAGTTGTTCCATTCATAGCCCCTTTTGACACTTTTGACACTCATGCTGTTTTTCAAAACCCTTTAGGGATGGGAGTCCCGCTAGTCTTTCATCATGTCATGAATCAACCACATACTCCTTCTCCTCATTTTGCTAGCTTTCCCACACGGACTTTGAGATTATCTCTTCACAGTTCTATTTTTTAAACTGCACCTCCGCAGTATCATGAACCCTACATTTCATCCACAATCAGTTTGCCCATCAGCAAATTTCCCTCCATCTCACCTANCCTTCATTAGTCCTCTGAGAAACTTATGCCCTACATGGGCCACCCATATCACCCTGGGGCACCCGTTTCTGTATTTGTACATTTCTCCCCAATTATTCGTTATTTATTGTACAAACACCTTTATTTCGAGTCATTACATTCCCTTTTTTGTTGTCACCTTTGACGACTTGCTTCCCTCTTTTTGGCCAAACGCAACCCATGTCACCCTTGGTTGGAGCATTACTTATCATCTACCCTTGACCGGCATCGTCCATGTCTTCAGAGTACCCCACAGGTCACTTACCTCTACCCTCTGAATTTGTTCACCTTGTCCCACCTCTGGCACAACTTATCCATGGTCTTGTCGTCTCCCTGACACTCGACCCCATTGAATGGTTGCAGCCAATTTTTATCTCATACATCCTCCAACCAAGGGTAGTCTTGAGTCTTCCCAAATCTTAACTTCGTCCATGTACCTCTGCCACTTCCTCACCTCACTTAGTAGATTTCATGAATCCCTTTGCTTCAGGGAGTCACGTCCCCCTTTTTGTCGACATCATCACAATTTTCCATAAGGGCGACAGTATCTTGATTCTCATTATCCACTCAACGAGAGATCTTGGATGACACAGGGTGAAACACCATTGCTCCCTGCTGTCGTTGACCCCCATAACATTCGACGCCAACACTTTCTCATGTTATGGTGGGTCTTACTTTGCGACTATTTCAGTTCATTCTTTCATTTACCAAAGACCTCTGAACTTGGCGGGGCTATCAATGCCCACATCATCGTTGTTACTTATTACCACGATCACTGCCTACTATTTAGAGTATGTTCATTTGCAAAACTGTCTTCTGCCTTTATCACAACCACCCCCAAGGGCGCTGCAGTTGTCTACACCAACACTTCAGTCATCTTTTTTCAGAGTTACATGACACGAGCATGGGGCATGCCCACCTCGTTTGTACAAAGTTTTCTATTTTATACACCTCATGGAAGGTCGGGTCCTACCGGTTCCCTTTTTTCTCCAACGGATCACTCTGAATGATCCCACTATTGCTCTATCTTACAACAACATCCTCAGTAGAAGAAACATTAATGGATTTCGGCTATACATATGCTCCTAACCTCATCCATCAGGGGGCATCTGTTATCACTGAAATTTCGTCCACACATGGTTACAAGAACTCAGCATCGTCAAATAATGATGAAGTCATTCATGGACCTGAATTAATATCATAGCATTAAAAAAAGGTCAAAAAATATACAAAGTAGTGAAAAATTGAAGAGCGCTTTGCAGACATTGGGCGCGTGCGTGCATGCATGGAACAGGAATGTAGAAATCGCGCACAGGCGCACGATGCGCAACTGTTAGCGCAAAAAGTCGCGCACCTACTAAACGGCGCATTTATGGAAGTGGTCGGCCTCCCAACCACTTATGGTTCAGATCCCAAGCCGATTTGACCCTCAAATCTGGGCTGGATCCGACTGGTGGGCTGGTCAAAGACTTAATAATGCCCTAAATGGCCTCTTTTCACACTACAAAGCAGTTAAACAATAACCCAAGGCAATGCTATAAAAAGCCATGAATGCACCTCATTTTCTCAAGGAATTCAAAGTAATGTTATGCTGCCTAGATTGTTTTGAGGAATCCATCCTTGACAAAAGCATATTGGCACCATTACATTGGACAATCCACCTCACCATTGAGTGGATTCGTAAAGAGTTCTTTCATCACCATTTTCATTTTCTTTTGTTGTAAGAAGAACTAGCTAGTGAGGGTCCAAGAGCCTTCCCTTGGACGAAGAAGGGACTCATAGTCCCCTTTCTTCTTGGTGCTTTGTTTTCATCAATAGATCAGCCTCAAACATTGGTGACATGGGTCTTTTGGTTCTTTTTGTTTCTATGTCCCTATGCTCATGATTTTAGTTTTTATTGCATCTATTAGTTTAATTCTTAATTATAGTTTTTGTTTTCTTTCCCTAACTCTTTTCTCTACAGTTGTCCTTCTCAGCAGACCCAACTGAGCTTGCAAGCACCTCTTATTTGCTCACCAAGGTGATGAAAGAGGCACAACAATCTTTCCTATGAATAATCCTATTCCTCCTAATGAAGGAATCATAGCAGGCTTTCCTAGAATTTCCTAAGTTCTTTCGGTGATGATATTCACCTGTGTTTCCTCATCCAGAACGCAATCAATGTCATAGTCTCCTATTCTTACTTCAATACATTCTTTTACTTTGAAGATCTCTGATAAGTTGATATGTCAGTGGTCATTCAAGGTTCCTTGCATATGTAGTAATACTTTCTATGATCCTTTCTGGGGTTCTTTCATAATATTAGTTTCTGGATTTGCCTTAGGGTTTTCTTGGTTCATATTCATTCTTTGAAACTTGGCAATCATTCTAGGGAAAACCAATACTTCATGGTCCATAGCTTTGCAACAGAGGCAACTAGGTCTCTTTCCAGGGCATTCCTTAGCCAGACGTCCCAGTCTTCTGCAACTGTAACAAAGGGTTAACCCTCTCTTTCTCTTAAATGATCCCCAACCTTTTCTATACTGCGCACTAGGATCATGGTAGCTAACCTGCAAAAAATTCTTTCTAGGAGCCTGCATCCATTCATTAGTCCAAACATTCTTTCTATGCATAGGTATAACATATCTTTAATTATTCTTATCAGATCTACTCATATCAAATCTTATTTCATCTATCAATGCCTTAGTTTTCAAGCTAGGACAAATCTTATAAAACATACCTAGACCCATACTCTAGAAACAAAAATTTCTACTTATCTTACTTCCATAGAGCACAAAGCTTCCAGATCTAAAAAATTTTACTATTCTTACCTTTATCAAAGAACAGAGCTTGAAAATCTTACCTCTTTTCTTCAGATCAAACTTCTTTCTTTAGCACAGAGCTTCACAAATCAATTAGAATAATTCACACTAGAGCGACAGATATACGCATGGAGCTTTCACAATTTCAAGTCAGATCTTCACACAAAGATTCTTTTTCCTTATTTCACAACAATCATAGTTTTAGGTTAGATCTTCTCACATAGTGTCTTCTTCCTCAGTTCCCAGCAAACAGTTTCAGGTCTCGGCAATGGAACCATTTTTTGGCACAGGGGCAGACCAAAGGTTCAATGCTACAACAATGCACCAAAAAAACCCTAACTACCGGCCCTTTCAACAACACCTACGAAGCAGATGAAGTCTCACCTGAGGTAGAGGTAGGGGTGGTTGCAGGACTCAAATGTATACAACCTTAGCTGGGACACAGATCTAGGATTCTAATCACTTAACATAGCACTCAACAGTTATATTTATCAATATTCAATTCTTAGTTACAACACAGTTAAACCCTAATCACAGTACAATGCAGTATTCAACCAAATCTAGAATCTAACAGCACTTAGCATGATGATACAGATCAAATATTAACAGATTCAACAATAAGCACATGTATATCAGTCAAATCTAACATCCATCCATATTATTAAGCACTAAGTATTGACATATCATTCATCTATATTAAAGAATTAAGCATATTAACATATAAGCACATCAACACATTGCACAAAGAAGAGAAACACAACATGTACATGGTTCACCCCCCGCCCTGGGGCTACGTCCACCAACTCTTTTTCTTCTTTATTAGCTTCTTCAATAGGTTACATGCAGAGAGCCTCAAAACCCTACTCTGCATAGGACAGGAGATCTGTACATCTCGCTAGATCCTCCTTCCATGAGTATATATAAGCACGCAACCTTCCACAGTCTCCTACAATGACTTGCACTTAGCTCTACAAGTCTCACATAGCATTCACAAAGAACTTACAATTCTTGATCACATAGATCCAACTCTAGCACTCAACCACTTGTCCTTCTATCTCTTCACTACATCGCCTAGCATCTATTTATACATACAAAATAGGCCTAAGCATGGGTAAACCCATGGGCCGACATTCCCATACTCGTTACATAATCCCAAATCCCAAAAAGGGTCCTAAAAGGGGCCAAGATCCCGCGATCTCCTCTTTGTCTTGTGCTCCCTCTTTGATAGTCTGTCGAAGTCCCAAAAATAGGTCAATCATGACCAAGTATCCTCAAAACTTGGTCAAGGGCCAACAAGGAACCTACAAAAGAACCGACTTGCTGACAGTCTAGCCTGGCTTTCCATTTAAGTGGTGAGATGACGTTTTACCAATGAACCCCTTCATTTATTAACTGAACCTTTGAGACCAGGATGAGGCTTAGCTCCTAGGGGGCGACCACGCACTACTATCGGATTGGACACTATATGATCACATGATTGTGGGGCTGTGAAAATCAATTTGAACTCACACCGCTTTTGGGTCCGCAATCCACCACCTTCTACCACGTATCACTTTCGCCAAACCACAATTTCGATTGTAGCCCGCCCCTAAGATTTTAAATCGTGTGCACCTTCTGACCCCAAAATTTGGCTTGACCATTGATCTTGCGATCTAATATTAGGCCCTCTTATCAATGACTCATCTTTGGCACTTTTTAGATTGACGGATCGGATCTTCCACTTCAAAATAACGACCAAGATTTTCTTTGCGGATCGGCCTTCGGGAATTTCAATTCTCAAACTCCATTTGTATTCTGCTGATTTTATCTAGAGTGAAGGATATAGCAATGTGTGGCTCCTACTGATCAAGGACTCATGTTCTCTTCGGGTTTCGGGACTTTAGACCTTTGACAAACAACTTTAACAATATTTCAATTCCCTGATTCCCGCGAACCGCTAATTTGATATTCTTAGGAATGTCTGTTGTTGAAGATGATCTTGCCTTTTGCTTGCATTTCGAGCCCAAAATGCACTACTCTGAATGATGTTCTTTGACGTTTCTTTTGTAGGTCACAAACTTGGACAACCTGTTGCCCTTGACAACTATATGTGATAACATTTGGCTCCACAGGGGATGGCATGGTCCCTGCGAGCTGCCAAGAACAAGCAGTTCCAGTTGGCTTATGCATTGGGCTATGGAGTCATGATAAAAAAACATCATGTTGAGGATTAAGGCAAACAAGAAAACTATCCTAAAAATGAAAGAAAAATACATGGGCTCCAGGAGGAGCTTATTTATGTACATTCCTAGACTAATTTATTTTTACAAAGTGCTAGGTGAAAGAAAAATTCCACCATAGTCATTCAAGTAACTTCCTAACTGGAAGCTCTTTTACTTTGTTAGTGATTGATAGAAGTTAATGAAATCATGATAGTAGGATGATTACATCCTTCATCTTTCCTCTAGATGGCAATGTTGGGATAAGAATTCGAGGCTTCAAATCATGGAGGAAAAACAATTCCATGTATTCCCCTACAGGCTCATAGAATGAGTGAGAAAATTTACTGGGTTGGTGGCAGAAAACATGTTTTGTCCCATAGTTGTTCACACATGGCTGAATATCTCGGTAAAGCACAGGTGAGTGAATGGCTGATGCAGGTTGACTAATCCCAGGTGATGGTTGCTCAGTCACAGGATTAGGGCATGATATAAACTGATCATTTGGCTCTCCCTCTTCTTTTTCATGGTTCTCCCAAGGGTTAGGGTCATAATCATCATAAACAAGACCCATGGGAAAGCTCTTCTCTTGGTCTTCTATAGGCCCAATATGACTGACTCCCACATAATGTTTTCCTTAAATGTATAAAGGAAAAGGTTATTTTGCATGCTCTTGGAAATACTTCATATCCTGGTCAAAATTTGATTCAAAGATGTCATAGACGGGCTGGCTGGTACCAGGTGATATCTGCTCATTTGTCTCCTCCTTTTCTCCTTCATGGCTTTCCCAAGGATCAAATTCACAATTATAATAAATAGGAACCATGGTAGAGCTCTTCTCTTTGTCATCTTCCCTGGGATATCCATCGCAAGTTGTTTGTTCTTGGCCAGTATCTGAAATCACTTCTTTGTCATAAGTAGGGCTGCCAAGAACATATGTTTCAAGGACCGAGATATCCTCTTCATCTCCTTTATAAGAGAAACAAACAAACTTTGCATTCGACTCTGAAAAACTAGGAAAAAACATAGAGGAATCTTACCTAGATTTTGCAGCTATCTTTTCATCTATCTTAGCTTCATAGTCAGGAGAAAAATATTCTGCAGAATACACTTGCTCTTTAACATTGGGATATTCAGAAGAGACATGTTGATCTTCATGAAATCTTAAAACAACAGAGACATTTGATATGATGCCAGGCGTTTCTATATTATTTCTATCATAATTAATATCATTCAACACCTCATGCTCTTCATGGAAAATTCTTTCTTCCACAATAACAACTTCATCATAAATATGGTATTTGTGATAAGCAAATTCTTTATAAAGTAAAGAAAACTCATCAAAACATATTTCATAAAGATACTCAACTGAAAAATAATATTTACAAAACGAATTGAAAGCTGCATGAAAATGTGTCAAAGAGTTGATGCTTGCAATAGGAGGATATTGACAACAATCATGAGAAATCCCCTGTAATGAATACTTGAAAAGATTAATTTGAACATCTTCATGCATGATATGAATTCGATGAATAAAAACATGAAAGTTCAGCAAATGTTCAGCTGGTACTTCCCACTCTTCTCTTTGAAATTTAGGAAGGCTAATTTCCCATTTATCTCTACTAGGTAGTGGGTTAAGGAAACCAACTATTTTTGAAAAATCACAGAAAGAAAACCTCTGAGCTAAGATCTTGTCCATTTCAAACTAGTGGAGTCGCCATTGGGTTCTTTAATCATGGAGTCACCAGATGAATGATGCGTAGCCTGAAATTTTCTGGTCTTTTTTCACCATCAAAGACCAGATCTGGTCATAATCGTTCTCTGAGAGAGATTTCCAATCTCGGACAGCAGCAAAAACCCTTCCGAGAAAGATTTCCTGCTCTTAAATAATCCTCTCTAGGTTAGTTGAAACAGTGGAGTCGTTACAGTGGAGTCGCCAGGTGCACAGTTTCAATCTTCAATGGTTCTGATATTTGATGCACCTTCAAAATCATAAGCTTCTTTGTCTTTCTGTCCCAGGGAAATGTCTTCAATTCGTTCCCCGGTAACGACACCAAGAAATGTTAGCACCAGAAGTCACATATGGATTGCGGTAGAGGTAAGCCCAATACCCATCAGTTTATATGTTGTGGTTGGTTTTAAAGAGGTAAAATGGGCGTAGACTCAATGATAATAACGTTCTAACTCAGAAATTTGGACTAGCATGCACAAGTATTTGAGGTCTGGAATCAACTTTAGTCAGTAAGTTGGAGTAAGGGTGAATAGAGGGAAGAGTTTGGTGAGGAGAGTGTAGAGGTATGCTGTGGACATCAAGTCTTCCAGCAGCCTAAGGAGGAAAAACTTAAACATAATATCCTCTTGAATTCAAATATCAAAGAAACTGAAAGAAATTATAACAACACTATAATCAAACATCATCATAATAGAGTTACAACAATTCATGTGAATCAGTCATTCATGAACTCTCTCAGTATCAGAGGAAAATAAGATGGAGAAAGAAAGATGACTTAGATTAACTAAGATGTCTCAAAAAAAAATACATAACCAGAGAAATAATGTTCTTCATAAAAATATTAAAATACAAGGGAGCCTAGCTCAACCATTCCCCCTTTACAAAATATCAAAATGACTCCTATATACTCAGAACAATTCACCACTAATAGTAGAGGCATGCTCGAGTCTTTGCATTCAAGGATTTACATCTACATGTTCTCTAGAAGAGTGTGCATGCAGTCTTCTATCAGATGTGAGCTTCTGTCAGACACAAGCTTCTATCAGACACAATCGTGTTTCAGTAGGAACCTGTAAGAACCGACTCGCTGACAGTCCAGCCTGGATTTCTATTTAAGTGGTGAGACGAGGTTTTACCAACCAACCCCTTCATTTATTAACTAAACCCTCGAGATCGGGATGGGGCTTAGTGCCTAGGGGGTGACCACACACTGCTCTCATATTGGACACTATATGAGCACGTGATTGTGGGGTCCTCAAAAGAGGTTTGAACTCACACCGCTTTTGGGCCTGCAATCCATTGCCTTCTGTCACATATCACTTTTGCAAAACCATAGTTTCGATTGTGGCCCGCCCCTGATATTTTAAAACGTTTTCACCTTCCAACCCCGCAATTTGGTGTAATATACCAAATATAAAAAGTATGCAAAACAAAAATAAAATGCTAGAAATGGAAGAATAACAACAATATAACCAGAACAATCACCACAATAACACTGAAATGATATAAGGATAACAATAGAAATAGCACTTTGGTTCTGAAAGCAATGTTCACGGGCCTCTTCGAGGGGAAAACCTCCAGTTGAGAAGAGATCTATTACAATAATATCCAAGCTAGGGTTCTCATACCCTCGACTCCTATTTATACTAAATATGTCTATCCAAAGAAGCATCTAGAGGAAGATCCTTCTAGAAGAAGAATCTTCTATTAGGTATTCTTACATTCAACTTATTCTATTTTATTGCAACGCCTTATTAATATTGACCTTTATTACATCTGAATATATTGTTCTACCTATGTGTGGGTTAGGGCCCTAACATGTCCTCCCCCTTAAAAACAACCTTGTCCTCAAGGCTTGAGATGTGGAAATTGCTGCAGAATGGTAGTTGGTTCCGAAGTGGCATCTGCTAAAGTTGTATATTTCCACTAGACTAACACTTCCTTGATGGTTCTCTGATGCAGGCGAAGATCACGTTGGTCCAAAACTGCTTGTGGATGTAGCCAAATGGATCCTTCTTCGGCTAACTCGGGAAGGTTGGTTTGAATTTGGCACTTAGTTCCAATCACCTTCTTTAATCATGAAACATGAAAAATAGGATGTAGCTTCGAATGACTAGGAAAAGCTAACTGATAGGCCACCTGTCCCACATGTTTGAAAATGGTATAAGGACCATAAAATTTGGGCACTAGATTTTGACAATGCTCGACCTTGAGGGAATTTTTCTTGTAAGGTTGCAGTCAAAGAAACACCTGATCCCCTTCTACAAATTGACGTTCAAAGTGACCTTGATCTGCTTGTTGTTTCATGTGATTATGTGCCATGACAAAATTCTCTTTGAGGGTATGGAGAATAGCCTCTTGAACTGTAAGTGTTTGGTCAACCGCCTGGACCTTCGAGACACTCGGTAGGTATGAGAGACCTGAAGGTGGATTCTATCCATAGACCACTTCAAAAGGAGTCATGCGTGTAGTTGTATGGTATCAAGTGTTGTACCACAATTCAACTAGGGGTAACCATTGATCCCACTGATTTTTCTTTTCCGAGGCAAAACACCTCAAATATGTTTCCAAAAACTTGTTGACAACTTCCATTTGACCATCAGTCTAGGGATGATAAGTTGTGATGAGATGCAATTGGGTGCCATATAGCTTGAACAGTTATTGCCAAAAAATGATTGTGAAAGTTGGGTCGCGATCAGAAACAATAGAGTGTGACATGCCATGAAGCTTGAAGAACTGATCCATGAAAATGTGAGCCACCGTGGATGTTGTAAATGGGTGTTGAAGAGCACAAAAATGAGCATACTTGGAAAGGCGATCAATAACCACCATGATGATTGATTTATTTCACGATTTGGGTAAGCCTGTAATAAAATCCATAGAGATATCCCTCCAAATAGCAGGTGGAATCGGAAGTGGTTGTAGTGTGCCTGGAGATTTGACTATTTCTCCCTTGTTGCATTGACACACATCACATTTAGTGACAAAATTATGAATGTCCTGTTTCATACCATCCCCGAAAAAAGAACTTTTGACCCTGTCATAGGTTTTGGTGAACCCTGAGTGCCCTATTGTGGGTGTAGCATGAAGCTCAAAAAGTACCATGGATTTAATCTTTGATTGTTTACTTAAATACAAATGACCTTTGTATCGAAGCTCATCATGGAGACAAGAGTACCCTGGGGAAACTAGAGTATTGGGATACAATTGTTGGATCAAATGAAAACTTTTGGGATTTTGTAGCCATTCCTGGCGAATGACCTAGAGCCAATCTGGTAAAATGAAGGAAAGAGAAAAAAGGGATCCTTCATCTTCATATTTTCGGGAAAGTGCATCTACAACCACATTGTCCTTACCTTTCTTGTAAATGATCTCATAATCATATCCAAAGAGTTTATTCACCCATTTTTGCTGCTCCGGGGAGGAAATGTGTTGTTCCAAAAAATACTTGAGGCTTTGATGGTCTGTCTTAATTTGGAAGCCTTGCCCCAATAGATAAGGGTGCCACAGATCAACGAAATGCAAAATAGCCAACATTTCCTTTTCATAGATTGATTTTCCCAGATTTCCTTCAGAGAGTTTCTTGTTGGTAAAGGCCAAAGGTTGACCCTATTGCATAAGGACAACACCAATTCCTTTCCCTGAAGCATCACATTCCAAGACAAAGGTCTTTGTGAAATTAGGAAGGGCCAAGATTGGAGTGGTGCACATGGCCATTTTAAAGGTTTGAAAATCTTGAGCAGCTGTTGGGGTCCAAGTGAAAGAGTTATTTTTTAGGAGAGCAGTGAGAGGTGTTGCAATCTTTTCATAATTATTAACAAACTTGCAGTAATAACCTATTAAGTCCAGAAATCCACGCAAGATTTTGAGAGTCTTTGGGTGAGGCCAGTCTTGCATAGCTTCAATATTTTTAGGATCCACCCTGATGTCATCCTTGCCAAACAAATAACCCAAGTACTCTACTTCTGAGGCACCAAAATCACATTTAGACTATTTTGGGAAAATTTGGTGCTGAGAGAGTAGATGGAGAACTCGATCCACATGAGAAAGATGGTCTGTCTAGGTTTTTCTATAGATGAAGATATCATCAAAGAAAACTAAGACAAAATGATGTAGAAAAGGATGAAAGACATGATTCATGAGGCTTTGGAAGGTGGAGGGGGAATTATACAAGACAAAAGGCATGACCAAAAACTCATAGTGGCCCTCATGAGTTCTAAAGGTAGTCTTGGGAATTTATGCCTTTTTCATACCTATCTGGTGGTAGCCCAAATGAAGATCAAGTTTAGTAAAGAATTGGGCACCACTCACTTCATTCAGGAGGTCATCAATGACAAGAATGGGAAATTTGTCTTTAATGGTAATTTTGTTGAGGGAACACAAGTTAGGACACATTCGCCAAGAACCTTCTTTCTTCAGGACCATGACCACCGAAGAAGAGTAGGGGCTCGTACTAGGGAGGATAATGGCTGCATTAAGGAGTTCCTAGACCATTTTCGCAATTTCATTTTTTTTGGAAAAGGGGTGATGATACAGACGGATAATGGGAGGAAGGCTTCTAGGTACAAGGGGAATGGAATGATCATGAACACCATGGGAAGGAGGGAGTCCCTAGGGAGTGGAAAATACCACTTGATGTTTAGAAAGGATGGCTTGGAGATCTTGTGGCACCGAGGGTGTCTCTATTGCTTGTATGGCATGGAGTTGGGAAATAACACTAGAATGACCTTTTTTGAGCAGCTTTTCCATGCGATGGGAACTAATGATATCAGGTGAACTGACGGTGATGCCTTGAAACTTATATTGGTGGCCCTCCTGGTCAAATTGCATGGTTAATTCCTTTAAATCCATGAGAATGGGACCCAAAGTCCTTAGCCAATATGTACCCAACACAATGTCACAACCGCCCATGTCGATAGCAAACATATGAGATTTTACATGGTAGTCACCAATTTGGAGACGCACATTTTCACAACGCCCTCCACATTTCACGGAGCCACCATTGGCAATCATGATTTGGAAATTATTGACGGCATGGATGTAGCAATGAGCTTCTTGGGCAATGCAACGATGAATAAAATTATGGGTGCTTCCACTATCAACCAGAATCATGACCTTCCGATTCTCGATGTAACCAATTAGCTTGAGGGTTTGGGGAGTGGAGAAGCTAGTGAGAGCATTGAGGGAAATGACCGGTTCTACTTTGGGAGGGTCTGAGGGAGGGGTTACGTCAGTGGTTTCAGCTGACTCAGACACAAGGGATTTTAAACATCCTCTTCCAAAATATCCTCAGATATGGCCATAAAAATATTTTTTTCCTTACACTTGTGGCCCGGGAAATATTTTTCATCACAATTATAACAAAGGCCTTTGAGTTGGCGTTCAACCATTTCAGCCCTGGTCAATTTTTGGATCTTTAGTGGAGCGAAGGGAGTAGTGGGATTTACTGGTTTAGGGCAAGGGATAAAGGCAGGTTTCTAGTTTTGAGAAGATACAACCTTTTGTTCTTCTTTAGTTGTTTTAACTAGCCTCCACCCAAATCTGAGGCCAAACCATGAGGACATGGGCCCGAATCCCATCCTTGAGGCCACTGATAAAACACTCTCGGAAAAAGGCATCAGACATGCCCTCTATTCGAAAACTAGGCGCTCAAAGGCAACTATAAAGTCTTCCACTATTCTTGATTGTTTCAACATTTTCAAATGGCCCAAATGGTTGGTGTCATTGTCAAAGCATTCATAAAGCTCTACCACAAAGTGTTTCCAAGAAATATACCCTTGAAGGGAAGTTTTTCTCTATTGCCACCATTTCCAATGTTCTTGATCTAGATGGAGAACACCATACCAGAGTTTGGCCAAGTCATCTGTAATGTCGTATAAAGAAAAATAATGTTCCATTTGGGTTACCCAACCAGTGGGGTCTGAGCCATCAAATTTGGTCACATCCACCCGCGGAAGGCATAGGCCACATTGAAAATGATGGTGCTGAAATTTATGGGAATGAGAGGAATGTTCACCTTCATTATGTGGGGATGAGTCAGAGGAATGGTTATCTATAGGGATATGAAGCTTGGTGTAGAGTGACGAAAAGACAGATTCAAGCTGGGTGGTCAAGTCTTGTTTGATTTCCTCCATTGAGGACTGAATGGTTGTATTGATGGTGGCAACATTGGCACTGAGTTGTTTCACTTCTTGTTGGGTCTCAATGAGACTAGATTGCAAGGTATTGAAGTGAGCTTCCAAGTCTTGGATGCGGGTATGGGCCATGAGGACAAGGGAACCGAAAAGGGGTGGGTGGGGTCAAAAATTTTGCCGAAAAATGATGTATGAATGTGATAATGGCGAAGAGATGAATCCAATGGAATAGGTCTCAAATAATGGTGAAAAAATTTCCAGACTTTTTTTTTTTTTTTTTACACCTGTAGAGTTATACTCCAATCTGAAGAATACTGCAGTGATGAAATGCCCAAATGCTTAACCAACAAGAAAAGTGTAGTTAGTTGGCAACCTGAACATAGTTGTGTGACAATAGATCTTGTCTGTTTTAATTTTTTTATGTTTTCATCCCCAAGGGTTAGGTATTCAAGGGTTCTACAGACAAGGGTTTGGCCTGTCCTATAGCTCTCTGATATACGTGCCTGATCCAAAAATAGTACTCGACCCAATATCTTAGGGAACTAACTAAAGAGGATAGACCGTACCCTTAGCCGTACTACCCGACTACCTAGGTACTAGAGAGTATCTTCCCGAGTGTTGTTCTCGGTGGCACTATAGCAGTTAGGTGGCCGATCGGTTTATCTAAAGAGGGCTTCAAGAAATCTAGGCCGATCCATATACAAGTGTTGTCTGATGCACTACCACTCGAAGGGGTACCAACAAGGGTTACAAGGGTGGCCAATAGATGTGCACTTAAGAACCATTTGTATTTCCTGCATGTATGAATCCCTCAACTGCAGGTTTATGAGCGTAATGATAGATCCTTGTGGCTTAAAGACATCTGAATACGTCTCTACACTGAAGAAAAAAAATTACCCACAATTTATGCCAAGGAAAGTGCTTCGATACCACTTGTAATATACCATATATAAAAAGTATGCAGAACAAAAATAAAATGCTAGAAATGGCAGAATAAAAACAATATAACTAGAACAATCACCACAATAGCACTGAAATGATATAAGAATAACAACAAAATCAACACTTTGATTCTGAAAAAAAATGTTCATAGGCCTCTTCAAGGGGGCAACCTCTAGTTGAGCAGAGCTCTATTACAATAATATCCAAGCTAGGGTTCTCATACCCTTGACTCCTATTTATACTAAATATGTCTATCAAAAGAAGCATCTAGAGGAAGATCCTTCTAGAAGCGGAAGCTTCTATTAGGTCTTCTTACATTTGACTTATTCTATTTTATTGCAAGGCCTTATTAATATTGACCTTTATTACATCCGAATATATTGTTCTACCTATGTACGGGTTAGGACCCTAACATTTGGCGTGACCATTGATCTTGCGATCTAAGATTAGGCCTTCTGATCAATAGCTCAGCTCTAGTTCCTTTTATATTGATGGATCAGATCTTCCCCTTCAAAACAATGATCGAGATTTGCTTTGTCGATCGGCCTTCAAGAATTTCAATTCTCAAACTCCATTTGTCTTATGTTTCTTTTATCTGGATCGAAGGATCTGGTGACGCGTGGCTCCTTTTGATCGACGGCTTAGGTTCTCTATGGGTTTCAGGACTTTGAACCTTTGACAAACAACTTTAACATTATTTTGAACCCCCTATTCCCGCGAATCACTATTCTGGTATTCTTAGGAATGTCCGCCACTGAAGCTAATCTCACCTGTTGCTTGCATTTCGAGCCTGAGATGGACTGCTCTGAATGCCACGATTTTGACGTTTCTTGTGCAAGCCGCAAAATTGGACAACTTGTTTCCCTTGACAACTATATTTGATAACATATCCTCCTCCTTATTTAGCTAGGGTGGGTGTTGCACCACCAAAACCAAACTACAATGATGGAAGGGTTTTGCTAAACCCTAATGAAACAATTTCTCCAAGAGCACCGTCCAAGTAATCAATCAAATCATAATGAAAAAGAGAAGTGTTACCCCTCTATTTATCATTTCTCTAGGCCTCCTAGATATTCCCCTTTTTTACCAAATCAAACGCTCACTTTATTTTCCCTCCTTTCATTTAAATATAATTGTTTATTTTTATTTAATGTCACTTTAGGATTTGTCATTCTTTAACCTAGTGACATGAAATAACCTACTTTAATTCCTTGTCCTTTTTTACTATAGCCCGCGGGAGTCATATTGACTATTAATTCATCCTATGTTATGATCAATTGGAAGGGGACATTATAGAAGGATCCTCCACATTGATGCATTTGTACCTTGCAATTACAATGGATAGGTCCTGGGATAATGGCAATTACACCTTCATGTAGGTTATCTATAGTATCATGCAACATTATTTTGATGATTCAGATTTATGAGAGGAACAAAATGAAACCACATATTTATGATGTTAACATAGAGACACAATGAAAAATAGAAAAGATACAGTAAAACTTGGCTTATATTAAATAAGAAACATGCTGAAAACTATAAAATGCAGACTGAAAACAAGCTTGCTAGAATGGTGGCATCTTGTCTCTGAGAAGAGATGTGAAAGCTACACTCAATCACAAGAAAATGAGTACAATGAGGCTCTGAAGGAAATTTTACAATAAACATGAATTCAAAAACCCTCGACATCCAAAAACCTAACCCTAGGAAATGAAGCACCAAAAGTCATGTGGGCCACGTTGGGGTAAGTTAGTACATCAACTTCCCGAGCTCGTAATTTTTTCATCCGATCTTTGTTTAGGGTGCACGATAGCTCGTTGGAAAGGTATTGAAAAGGAGTTTCATTTAGGTGGCTCAATCAGAGACAGTGGCTATCATTAACAATCCTAATCATGAAAAATCATTGTTTAGGCCCTCAAAATAGCCCCGAAAGTTTAGGAACCGACAAATTGCTAAAAATAGTAAGTTGCTAAAAAAATGTTTTGAGCCATTTGGACAAGGTGGGTGGCCACTGATATCCTCCTGGATAAATTTTCCCCCCTTAGGAAGCAATGGTATCCATTGCATTTATTTCCCCCATTAGACGAGGAAATTTATGTTGAATTTGGTCGCTAGTGAGCCACTTGCCTTGGTGCAGGAGCTGCCCTGCTTTGACAACCCAATAAAGTTGGATCCTTTGCTGGCAGGTTCCCTTGACCCATGTTTCCATGATATGATCAATGGATGTATGTTCCATGCAGTCATGGTTGAGCTCTGTTGGTGTCAATTATTTTTCTATCTCCAAGGTGTCCAATAATGGTGGAAAATCAGGTCGAAGGAGGCCCACATTGAATAAGGCCTGTAGTACTATGATATGTCTTCTCTACAATGCCATAGTTCTGACCAAAATTGGATATTCCAAGTAAAATTTATGGTATCTTTACCAAACCTTTCTTATTTTTAGCCTTTTCTAAAGAGAAAACTTGCACAGAATACCACACCTCCAATTTATTTGGTTTGGTTGTGAAATTTTTACTTGAAATAATATGACTTCTTATTTATCCATTTCAACTAGTGGCACTAAATTTGGATCCTTATTGAATAAGATATGATTGTTTTACCCAAAACACTTGTTTGAGACTAGTTATAGGACTAGTCAAATAACCCTACCTTCCATAGACTATATCTTAGAAATTGAAATGATCCAAAGTGTTATCACATGAAGTTTTTAAGGGTCACATGTAGTTGTTATGGGTCAATTAATCCTTAGATTTTTTATTTTTTATCCTTAGTCTTGTTTAAGTTTTACTTTTGATCTCCTCCTTATGGTTTTCTTAGGTCTTAGCACAAATAAGTTATGGTTGATGTTGGCCCATATCTTTGGTTTATGTCTTCATCCCATCACAAGATTATATGCCATCACCATCACCCTCATGTCACCACTTCCACTATGCGCCTAAACCCCTACACTTTGTCCCTCTACCTGTTAGAAGGTCAAATCAAGTTAGTTTTAGTATGCTTCCATCTCATTAGGAGATTTCGTAGTGCATCTTGAGTGAATATTCCCTCATTACCATTATTTCACCTATGAGGCTTGTGTCAACCGATCTCATTTTTTTCAACATCCATAATTTAAAGGAAATAATTTGGGATTTAGTCATTTAAGGTTGTCTAACTATTTTCTCAAATATTTCAAATTTGCTTCTAGTTTGGCGCTGCATAAATTCCTAAGTTTGGACAGGCACTGTGAAATCCGCTGCAGATTGGATGGCAAAGGGGAATTAGAGGTTAGAGCTATTGCAAGTGGTTTTATACAATCTAAAGCATATATGTTGTTAAGCCATGGTGTGCAGAAACTCAATGAATTTTTATAGCTCTATTGAATATCATATTAAGGCTATGCTTGTGTTTCCCCTCCTAGGTGCTACGAATTGAGGATCCACATTACCAACCTGGCCCTTTTACCTTTTCTATCACCAATTCTCAGCTAGGTGCAGTATTTTTAGCTTCTTTTACTATAATTGAGCCAATATTGATGTCAAATCCATTGCACCTATCTCTTTCTTGGCCCTTATTTTTTATGCTACAAAATGTGCTACAAATTATGTTGCAAATCCCTTGTTTGGTGCTGCAAACCTGTACATTAAACTCAACATTGTTATCCTCTGATCATATAACCTGCACCATCTCTTTCCCTTTACAGTTTCAATATTTATTTAAAATATAAATTCTCTCTACAATGAAAATTTTAAGAGCCTTGCTTATTAAAATGGTGATGCCCTTGCAAATGATGATGAAGTGACTGAAGGAATCTAAATTTTGAAGGTGATCATCCTTGCATTTTGAAATTTTTTGGAAAGTATCATGCTTACACCCTATATGGAGGAATCTACATGCTTATACACCTTTGGCTGAAGTTTTTGGGTATTTTGGGCTCAAACTGGACAAATTGGACAACTATAGGACATTTCGTAGCACATGGCACTACGGAATGATCTACACAAACAGGCACTATGGAATGCGCTACAAAATTTCCAATAGCATATATTGTTGCATATTTGATCATAAAACCAAAACGATGAAGTGGGTTTCTCTGAAATTTTTTGTAGAGGAAGATGATATGCTTGTTGACTTGCTGACCAAATTTCATCCTGACCCAATTTGGAATTTGAGAGAAACAATTCAAACACCAATGCAATGTGAAATGTGCTGCAAATTCTCTATTTTGCATAGATGATTGGATACTCTCCTTGTTTGGAGGTTGCCACCTGTCAAGGAGGGTTCAAATGACTTATCATGGATCAGTTAGATGTCAAGGGAAAACTGCACCTAAGTTTTAGCTCCCTTAAAGACCTCATGCAGTGAGTTGGAAACAATTTATTAATGACTTTCAACAACTTCTTGAAAATTAATAGTTTGTTGGATTTTTGTTTGTTTGACTATTGCCACCTAGCTCGAAGGCCTAGAATCCAATGGAAGAGATGGGATTCGACCTCCTAAGGATATTTTGATGCTATTTTATATTTAAGAGAGGAGGGATATCTTGGAGAAGGGTTGGATTCATAATCCGAGAGAGGATAGAGAGAGTAGGAGCAGACAATTTCCTTGTGTGTGTTCATTTGTAAGCATGGGGGAATTTTATGTTTGTAATATTTACTGCTATTGAAGATTCATGGGAGCTGTGATTTTCAGATTTTAATTCTTTTGTTTTGTATATCTTCCTATTTGAATATATTTCAGATTTGAGGATCAAAGGCTGCCAATGATTTATTGATCCCTAAGCAGCAAAGGATCTGTTGTAATTTTTCCCATCAGTTATTGTTTTATTCAAGTATTTGTTTTTTTATTAAACTGAGAGGATCTTTGTTTAACGAACATTCTATATTATGTTTTCCTTCTTCATTCTTCCATCTATAAACATATAATCTTGTTTTATGTTAACCATATTTAGTGCCTTCGATGAGTAGAATGTTTATGACTCCATTGCCCATTGGTGTAGTCTACTGATCTGTAGTTTGTTGCCCTCTCCCTTTCTTTCTCCATCTTGATGATCCACCTATTCAAACCAAAACTTATCTTTTACATTTTGATGGGTACTGGGATTATCCTCTAGCAGTATGAGGGTGAATCTCAGTGCTAACACAAAGTATGAAATGTTTACAAAGAAAAATTCACTATGTTTTCTCCATATCCTAAAAATTTGATAGTCTGAAACATCACTACGAAAAAGTTATAGTGAAATTCCCAAAATGACTCATTTAAGACTAATTTCAGGGCTAGTAAAAATCTATAACTTCCATGGGTTGTATCTCAGAAAGTAAAATAAGCTCAAACCTGAAATTTCTACCATGATTACTTCTCTATCTTTTTTCAAGACGTTCAAAATTTTACAGTCCGAAACATCACAAAAAAAGGTTATAGAAAAACTTTCAAGATGACTCGCTTGAAGCAACAAAACCTTAGGATAGATGCTCTAATTCTAAATGTTATGTACCAAATGATTCAAATATCGTAACAAAATAGATGTACACACCATGTACAACAATGTGAGTATGGAGAAAAACTCTAATATATATAAGTGATATGAGTTACACAATAAATCATTAAAGAATAGGAGAACCTCCTCCACATACCCAAATATATTCATACATCAGAATTCACATGTCCTTGATAATGAATACATGATCTCTATATACACCTATTCACACCTACACATGAGGCCCCTTTACTATTAGTCCAACCCTAATACCCATACCTTTACACATTAAATGTACATTTATCCCCATATATGACCCCCCTTGGGGTCATATCATATACATTTAACCACATAAATTCCCCCTCTTGGGTCATAACATCAACTTTAATTTTTTTGACATTACATTTGCTTAGTCATTTTTTGCATATATAAAAAAGAAAGAATTGATCCAAACAACCCAAAAGAGAACATGTTTGTGCCAACTTATCATCCCAATAAAAATAGAATAGACTTGAGCCAACTCTACATCCCTAAATGAAAGATTAAAAATGGAGTTTCATTTATTCTACCTCCTACCTGTCCACATATTCATAGAAACCAAGAGCTCTAACAGGAAGGGACAATGCCTCTTTCGACAGGGAATCAATTTTGACATTTATCTCCATGTAAATATGGTTGAAAGAAATCAATTTGAAGGATTGAATTGACTACCATAACTCCTGAAGAAAAGAGAAAAGTCGCATGTCAGAAACCCAGAATTTGTTGTTGGCCCAATCAATTACAAGTTTAGAATCATCTAGCACTTGAAGTTTTTTAATCCCTTTCTTTGAAGCTACCTCAAGAAAATTCCACAACACAATAAACTTTTCCATATTGTTTGTTCCCCTACCTGGAGAATACCTAACATGAATGTAATGATTTCAACTCACAAAGAGAACCAAAACAACCCCACAATAAGGGGGATGGCCCTTGCTTGCACGATCAAAAAATCCCCATGGGGTTTTGAATTCCATATCTGGCATGGTCATCACCCTCGTATTTTTTTGTTTTAAGTTCTATCATAAATTCCTTCATGTTAAGAACCAAATATCAAGATAGCATATAAAAACCTCAGATTAAGTACTTATTGCCTTGAAAAAGAGAGAATTTCATATAATAAGCCTCTTCGAGGGGGAAACCTCCTTATACACCACATACATTTCCAAATATAAGATGATTCCAAATGAAAAGGTCCCCTTGGTATATATAGGAGACTAGAAGGTACAATTAAAACTAATGGACCCAAGACAACATAATTAAAATAACATTACTAATGTAATATGCCCCAAGTAAGGGGAAATGTGCCACTATTTAGGGCTTAACATGCCCCTCCCTTCGGAAGTAATGCTGGATGGTTTTGTATAAAACACTCATCTTCCTAAGTGGAATCTTCAGCAGGTAGTTTCCTCCACTTAATGAGATACTCTAAAATGGATCTATTCCTCATTTGGAGAATTCTTGTGTCAATGATAGCTTCAAGCTCCAATATGATTTTTCTTTCCTCGCCAAGTTCTGGAAATACAATTTGAACTAGGATCTTGTCATCTATAACCTTCTTTAAGAATGAAACATGGAAAATTGGGTGTACTCGTGAATATGCATGTAACTCCAATTTGTATGCCATAGTAACAATTTTTTGCAACACCTTATAAGGGCCATAGTACTTTGGTGATAATTTATTATCCTTCTTGGCTTGCTTGAGGGACATATGTTTGTATGGTTGTAGTCTTAAAAACACCCAATCCCCTACTTCAATTTTTTTTTCACTGTGATGTTGATTTTCTTGTTGTTTCATGTGATTATGTGCCACAATCAAGTTATCCTTTAATATTTGGAGAACTTGTCATTGATGCTCGATGTGATCTTCCATTGCTTGAACCTTATATTTTTAGTTTAGAGAAGAAGTGATGGAAGGAGAGTGGTATCCATAGAATGCCATAAATGGTGTCATTTTTGTTGCAATATGAAAGGAAGTGTTGTACCACCATTATGCGAAGGCTAACCATTTGAACCATTGTGTTTGTTTATTAGAGACAAAGTAACGAAGGTAGCATTCCATACATTTTTTCACTATCTTGGGGGTGTTAATTGTTTCCACCTTATTTTTTTGGCAAACTAAACATTCTGCCACAAACCTTTGAACATCAGTTTTAAGGCCATCCCCCAAAAAATCCTTCTTGACCCTATGGTAGGTTTTCAAAAATCCCAAGTGCCCTCCTATTGGAGAGGTGAGCAATTCCAATAGTACCTTTTGTTTGAGTTGGGATATCCTACATAAATATAAGCGATCTTTGTACCATAGTGAATCATTTTTCCATGTAAATGTATTTGATGCACTGGAATCCTGCTACAACCTTTGAATGAGAGTCCACATGTTTTTGTCATTATTCCATTCATCCCTCACTTCTATTATCCAATCGGGTTGGATGAATGAGATAGCACAAAGAAAGGCCTCAACATCTTCATCCTTTCTTGAGAGTGCATCTACCACAACATTTTGCTTCCCTTTTTTTTATAGATGATTTCAAAATCATAACTCGATATCTTGGTCACCCATTTTTGTTTTTATTCTGAAGATAGTCTTTGTTCCAAGAAGTATTTAAGACTATCATGATCTGTTTTGACCTTGAATTTCCTACCTATTAGGTAAGGGCGCCATTTCTTCAATGCATGTAGTATTTCCATCATTTTCTTCTCATAAATGGGCTTGTGTAAGTCCTTTTCGTTGAATGGTTGACTTTCAAAACCAAGGGGCCTTCCTTCTTGCATTAGAATAACACCAATGCCATTTCTCGAGGCATCACAATCCACAATAAAGGATTTTGTGAAGTCTGGTGTGGTCAAGACATGATCTTTGCACATTGCCTCTTTAAGTTGTTCAAAATGTTTAGTTTCCTCTAGAGTCCATGAAAATGCATCCTTCTTAGTTCATGTCGTTAAAGGTGATTATATTCTTCCATAGCTCCAAACAAACGTGTGGTAGTAACCTATCAAACCCAAAAATCCTCTAATATTCTTCAATGTTTTGGGAATCGACCAGTCCATCATGGCCTTAATTTTGTTAGGGTCTACCTTGACACCTTCATGAGATACAATATGACCCAAATACTCTACCTCCTTCACCCCAAAGAAAAATTTGGATGGTTTGGTATATAGTTGTTGCTCCTTTAGTAGTTATAGCACCTTGTCAACATGTCACACATGATCCTCCCAAGACTTGCTATAGATTAGTATATCATCAAAAAATACTAACACAAATTTTCATAGGAAGATATTGAAAATGGAATTCATCAACCCTTAGAATGTGGAAGGTGCATTTGTAAGGCCAAAAGGCATCACCAAAAGTTCATAATATCCTTCATGAGTTTGAAATATTGTTTTTGGGATATCTGCTTCCTTCATTCTAATCCAATGATACCTTGAACGAAGATCCAACTTTGTGAAATAGATTGCTCCATGTAGTTCATCTAACAATTCATCAATGAAGGGAATGGGAAAATTATCTTTAATAGTGATCTTGTTGAGCTTTCTATAATCTGGACACATATGCCATGAGCCATCTTTCTTGAGTACCATTACCATTAGTGTAGAGTAAGAACTTTGGCTACATCTAATAATGTCAGCCTCTAACATTTCTTCAACCATACGCTCAATTTCACTCTTCTGCGCATAAGGGTATCTGTAAGGCCTGATGTTAGGAGGAACACTCCCAGGAATTAGGTGAATAGAATGATCATGATTTCGAGTGGGTGGAAGACCTTTGGGAATATCTTCAAGTACTTTGGAGTGATTATCAATGATCCATTGGAGATCTATGGGAATAGATGGCTTAGATGTTTGAACATATAGTGAGCATAGTTGTGCAATTACACCATAATGCCCCTTTTTCAATAATTTTGTCATGCCATTAGATCTTATCACCTTACTGGGTTTTCATGTGATACACCTTAACTCAATTTTTTTCCTTCCAATAAAAATTTCATGAAAAGTTCTTGAAAAGTAAAATCCATTATTCCTAATGATTGTAACCATTGGATTTCTAGTACAACATTAGCACCACCCATGGGTATAGAAATAATTGGACTATTCATTACATATTCCCCCATAGTAAGATTTATCTTATTGCATTTTCCTAAGCAATTGATAGTTCCTTCACCTGCAATCATTACTTGAAACTATGGCGCTGGATATACAAAGCAATTGAGAAATTTGGCTAATTTATAGTGAATGAAATTATGAGTACTACGAGAATCAATTAGGCCTATACTTTTTTTTCTTTTTGATATATCCTTTGATCTTGAGGGTTTGAGGAGTGTTAATTCTAGAAAATGCATTACATGATATCGTGGGAGTCAACTCTTCAGAAGAAATCACTTCTATGTTTTCATCTTGAGATGGTTCTTTTTCTAGTTCTTGTTCTTCTTCCTCTTCACAATCTATGTAGAATAATTTCTTATCACCACACTTATGTCCCTTACTGTACTTGCTATCACAATTAAAGCATAAACCTTTTTCTTTTATTTCCTCCAATTGTTTAGGTGTCAACCTTGTAGGTTTAGGTGTTTTAGAAGAAGGAATATTATTATCTCAATATATGTTAGGAGTGGTCCTTCTAGTAGCCATAGCCATATTTTTACTTTCAACATTTCTTGCCACCCTGAATGCATTCTTCGATGATTTGGGTTCCCAAAGGCAAACCTCATGTTGAATGTTATCCTTTAAATTTTTTGTGAATACATCAATCAAGTGCTCATCTAGAATATTTTTTACCTTTATATTCAATCTTTGAAAGTTCTCAATGTGCTATGCAACTGAACCCTTTTGCTTGAGATTTATCAATTGCCTAAAGAAGGTATTGCTCCTTGTATCATCATAGTGTGCTATCATTTCTTCCGTGAAAATTTTCCACGTGACGAGTGATTTGCGAAAACAAAGCCATCGATACCACACAAATTGATTGGATTCTAAATATAAAGAAACAATTTGTACCTTTTGTGTATGTGACACATCATGTATATCAACGAATTGCTCCATCTAAAGTATCCATGTAATTGGGTCCTTTCCATCAAACTTCCTGATATTGATCTTTGGAAAGTGGTTGGTATTGAACCCAAAGTTGGAGTTTCTCCATTCTTGATTCATATTCCTTGTGTCCTCATCATGAATTTCATGGGATACATTTTCACTTTCAGGTGTCCTCTCTATTAGGAAATTTTTCAATCCTTCCATGATATCCCTTTTTAAACCATCCATCATCGTTTGTAGTTCATATTTTGTTACTGTATTCTTTTTTAAATCATTTGTGTTCCTACGCATTTCTTCACCTACATCAAGAGTCAAAATAGGAATGTCTCAAGGCTTATTTGGTGTAGAAGTTCCCTTTTTTGGTTGCATGTTGGCCAAGTATCACTTTTAAACCTTGATTTCAAGGTGGTTCTACTAAACGATCTTTCCTCTTCTCTATCTCCAAAATTTTGGCCCTTATAGGTATGAAAATTTATATTTTGTAGTTCTTTGATATTTCTTCTTTGCAATGCCACGGTTCTGATCAAAATTGGTTGTTCTAAGTGGAATTTATGGTAACTTCCCCACAGCTTGTTGATTTTTTTCCCTTCCAGAAGAGCGTACTTGTAAAGCGTACCAAGATCACAATATCTGATATTTGATTTTGAAACTTGTACCAAAAATACTACAGACTGTTCTCTTTCCAATGCAACTGGTCTCACTTAATGTGGATACTCACTGAAGAAGATATCATTGTTTTACCCAAGAGACCTATCTGAGACTAGATAATATGACTAGTCAGATACCCTATCTTGCACAGGATGTATCTACAAAAGTAGGATGACCCAGAAGCTGAAATTTTTATCAAAGCTACCTTGATAATTTCCATGAATATTACTTGGATTTCAAGGTTTGAAACATTACAGAAAACATTTCATATTGAAAATTCCGCGATGACTAAATTCAAGATGATTCCATAACCCTGTATTACACAGGCTATATCTTCGAAAGTATAAGGCCTCGGGAGCTTAAATTTGAACCCACCGTACCTTTATCCGTCTACTAAATATCCTCCAAGGGGTTCCTTCTGAAACATCATATAAAACAAGTTATATAAAAAAATTCCAAGGTGTCTCAGATGTAGCAACGAAACCCTAAGCCCTTGAGCTTTGATACCAAATGTTAAGAACCAAATATCAAGATAGCATAGAAAAACCTTAGAATAAGTACTCAACGCCTTGAAAAATATATAATTTCAGATAATAATCCTCTTCGAGGGGTAAACCTCCTTATACACCACATACATTTCCAAATACAAGATGATTCCAAATGAAAAGGTCTCCTTGGTATATATAGGAGACTAGGAGGTAAAATTACAAATAATGGACCTAAGCCAACATAAACAAAATAACATTACTAATGTAATATGTCTCAATTAAGGGGTAATGTGCCACTATTCAGGGCTTAACACTTCACTAGATTCAAACTGAGATTTCCGATGACCTCGAATGATATTTCCTTATTCTTGAAAACACTGGAGTTTTGATCCCACCAAAGGCTTTGAAGCATTATGCATAGGAGCCCTTCATACTGTTTAACTATAGAGTCTAACAACCATTCTTTCAAACATTCTTCCAAACTCAAATTTTGCCATGATAATGACGACTTGAGCTCCACCTTTCTTATCCTCAACACCTACATTACATTTGGGCATCCAACAAAGATATGAGAAGAGTATTATGCATAATTCTTACAAAGTATGCATCGATTGGGACTAAACCATCCCCTCTTAATGCCTACATCTCATGTTAATAATTTGTTGTTTAGAGCCAACCAAAGGGTTATTTTACTTTTTAAAGGGTTGTTAAGTTTCCATCAAATTTTCCACCACCATCATTTTTCATTGGCGAACTTCGCCTCCATTTCAACTTTGTAACCCAACTTAGTCATGAAGTCCCTAGCCTTAGGATTTTTTTATCAACTTGGGATGACAATTTCATCCTCTTTCAGCCTTATATAGTTGGAAAATAATAAGCTAAATCAAGGGTTCCATTTTGTTGCTTCTATGTCAGACAAACCTATATCCATTGTTTATCTAGGTGGATACTAGTGGCCACCCACCTGTTCCACTAATTATGAATGGTTCTACATCTTAGTAGTTTTTCTACAACTTTTTGGGTCCCAAACGTCCAGGGGTGTTTTGAGGCCCCAAACGACGTTTTTTTGACATTGTAGCACCCTGTAAATAGCAAAAGACATGTACTGGGCCATTCAAAATGTGTACTTATTGATTAATTCTTTACAACAAGCTACTAAGAACCCACATGGAGATCATATGAAAAAGTAAAGCCCTTAGGAAGTTGATGTATCAACTAACCACATTGAGGCCCACAAACCTTCTGGCGTTTCATCTTCTAGGGTTAGGTTTTTGGATGTGTAGGGTTTTATCATTGATTCTTTATGTTAAAAGGCCTTTTCAACATCTTTGTAATCAACTTCTTATGAATTAGCATAGCCGATGCATATCTTCCTTAAGGGATAAGCTATGACCATTCTAGCTAGTTTACATGCTTTGCATTATACACTATTTTGTATTCCATTCATTAATAGAAACTAGATTTCACTGTATTTTGGTGTTCTCTTCTATCCTTTCAATCATATCTCATTTTGTTCTCAATATAATCTGAATTAGATGTGGATTTCTATCCTTGTCTCCCTATAGAATAAGGAGA
This sequence comes from Picea engelmannii, assembly GCA_009831015.1. NCBI lineage: Eukaryota > Viridiplantae > Streptophyta > Pinopsida > Pinales > Pinaceae > Picea > Picea engelmannii. The sequence continues at coordinate 396,052 of ML777257.1, forward strand.
TATGGATTTTACGTCCTCCAAGTAAAAGATGCTAGTTGATTGAGTAGCCTATAAGAGATATTTAGAGAATATTTTTTGATCCCAGCCATGGGTCTTCTCCCAGTCTTACCTTTCTTCCATTACCCACTCTCCAAACTACCCATGGACCCACCAGTGGAAATAAAGATACCAATGATTTCCATATGATGGACTCTTTTGTAGAATTTCGAGGTTATCAGAGCCAATCGACTATTGTATGGTTGGGGAAATAATTAGATTTTAAGAATCTTCCCCACAAAAAGTCGGTTTGAATAAATATTCACAAGTACTTTCCTATCAACACCTAGGGGAAGGAGAAAATACTCTTGATTCCCCATCCCCCGAACTCTTTTGGAACGGTTGTTCAACTCCACTTTAACAACGAGAAACCACCAATTATTTTTTATTCATACCAAAGGAAATGAAAACTAATCCTACATATTTTAGAGAGAATGCCTTTGGGGATGGATACAAATGAGGTCTAGTAGAAAGAAATTATCTCCAAAATAGATTTCAGTAGAACTAGTTTACCTCCCTTTGATAGCAATCGGTTTAACCACACTGACAACCTCACTTCCACCTTTTTTACCAACCAAAACCAATCTATGAAGCGATAGTTGTCTGGCTTGATATGGAAACCTAGATATTTTAGTCCTCCCTTGAAATATTTCAAAGGGAAGGGAAGAATATTCCCAGTAGATTGAGAGACCTAGTGGGGTAGCTTATGCACGATCAAGAATGATGTATTTGCGTTGATTTACATGCTCGAGGCTATAAAATACAAATTGAGGACCCTTTTTAAAGCTGATAGGTTCGTCTAAGAGGCTTGAGAAAAGTATATCACATCATCTACAAAAAGTAAATGAGTGATATATTTATGACCAGATACCCTTACTCTCGATATTGCATGAGACCTCCTAGCTTCCAGCATCATCTTACTCAGGGATTCTGGCACAATTACAAAAAATAAGGGAGAAAGTGAGCATCCCTGCTTAAGCCCATGAGAGGCTCTAAAGGAACTAGAAGGTGCATGATTAATTAGAATTGCAAGTGACACTGGATGCATACACCCCATAATCCAGTTAACTATCAAGAGATCCATTATCATTTGAAGTAAGACAAAGCACATAAATGTATAACTGAAATGGTTGTAAGCTTTAGAAAGATCCAATTTGAGGACCATGTTGGATTACTGAGAGGGGGGGTGAATCAGTAATAGATAAATTTAATCCTTTTTCACCATAAAAGGCAAGTGTTATATCAATGTATCATTATCATCCAATAGATGCAGAGTAAATAAACAATTAAAAAATGAGCAATCACACACATACAAAGTACACCAGTGTTTTACGTGGAAACCCAAAGTGGGAGAAAACCACATTATTATTTTTCTTATATGTATTTAAGAATTACATTCATTGGAAGCACCAACTTCCTTTATTTTCCAACTGCAACTGAAAGGAGGCTCCAACCCCCTAGTTTCTCAAGCTACAACCTGAAGGAAGCTCCAACTCCCCAATTCTTTGGCTTCAACCAGAAGGAGGCTACAACCCCCTATGTTCTCCAGTTACAACCGGAAGGTGGCTACAACCAACTGTCCTTGCCCTGTCTAACCACCCTGACGTATAAGTAGAACGATGGAATCACTGTCACATTATCACTATGAGATATAATTTTGTAAAACTATACCAATCAACCTGCACCAAACAACCTGTACCAATAACCTGAACCATGCATCAACCTGTACCTCAACCTGTAATCAACCTGTACCATAAACAAGTGCATCAACCATGCACCAACCTATACCAATCAACCTGTAGTCAACCTGTACCATAAACAAGTGCATTAACCATGCACCAACCTGTACCATGAACAAGTGCATCAACCATGCACCAAACCTGTACCTCAACATGTACCATGAACAAGTGCATCAACCATGCACCAAACCTGTACAAATAACATGTCACAACAACCTGTCTAAAAAAAACACCTATCACAACAACCTGTCTCATCAATATTATCAACCAAATCAAATTTACTCACCAAGATCAATCACAAAGACAACTCTCAAAGATGTGCATCAACCAAGCATAACACAAAAACTCATAATCATCACCAAGATCAATATGTGCTTCTAATAATATACCAATACAAGTATGCTACATCATCCATAAACCATGTGTCAACAATAATACTAACAAGTGCCTCCAACTATGTACCAAGTATGTACCAATCATGTATCAACTACTCTTCAACTATGACTCATCAAGATGTACCAACTGTTTGCACCCAATTCGTCACTTGGTGAACAAATAAAGGGTGCTTACATGCCCAGTTGGGTCTTGCTAGGCATGACAGCTGTAAAGGAAAAGGTTAGAAAGAGAAACAACAAAACTATAAACAAGAAATAAACTAAAACAAACTAAAACTATGAGCATGTGAAAAATAAATAACAAAGACAACAAGACCGATATCACCAATGTTTTGAGCTGGTCTATTGATGAAATCCAAAGCAAAATGGAGCAAGGGAACTGTGGTTCCTTCTTCCTCCAAAGGAAGGCTCTTGAGGCCCTCACAATTTTCTCTCCTTACAATGAAAAAGATGAAAGTGATGGTGAAAGAACTTCAAGCATATCCACTCAAGAGAGGGGTGAATAGCTCAATGAAAAGGTGCTAATTATGTTCTTGCCAAAGAATGAGTCCTTAGCAATATTAGCAGCATAACAATACATGAAATTCCTTGAGAAAATGATGGTTCTTCATGGGTTTTTATAGCATGGAATTGGGTGATTATGTAACCTCTTTGGAGTGTGAAAAGGGGCTCTTTAGGGCTCAATTAGGTCTTTGACCAGCCTACCATGCAGATTCAGCTCAGATTTGATGTCAAATCGGCTTGGGAGCTGATCCATTAGTGGTTGGGAGGCCGACCAATTTCAATAAATGCGTCGTTTAGCAGGTGCGCGGTTTTTTCGCCCAACAACCGCTCATCATGCGCGTATGCGCGCATTGTACGTTATTGTTCCGCGCATATGCGCGCACACCCAGATTATGTAAAGCACCCTTCAATTTTTGGTTACTTTGTATAGTTTTTTACCCTTTTGCAATGCTGTGGAACTAATCCTGTGCCATGAATGACTTCATTCCTACTTTGACGATGCGGAGTTCTTGTTGCCATGCGCAAACGAAATTTCAGTGATAACACCAACATCATCAACTATACACCTCATGTATGTGCCAACTCATCAACTACTTGTTTCAACCATGTACCCAAAATGTATCTCAACCAAAATCTCTCATCAATTTCATCATCCAAATCTGATATGTAACTCTGTAATAGACCTGGTGTATATGATCACATATATGAAAACCTCCATTAACTTTAACAACAATAGACTAGCATTTTCATCAAACTTTACTCTAGTCTCACATGACTATTTTTGGATTAGTCAACAACCCTAACTTGAAATAATCATAACTATGTACCTATAATGAATAAAGATCTGAAAATAGTACACAATGTTCTTTAGTGTGTTTTATGCAATTCATCCAGGTGTCACTACTTGGAACCTCTCAGAAAAGGAGTTATAGCAAAAATGACATACCTTGTTGAATTTTAGCTTATTCTAGAGAGAGAACTTGTAGAGTGTACCCCGCACGGAATATTTGTTGTATAGATCTGAAAATTTTACAAAAAATACTATATACTGTACTCTAACCAACACATTTTTTTTTACTGAATTTGGATCTGTTATGAAGAAGTTATGATGTTTTTACCCGAAACACTTGTTTTAGACTAGTTTCAGGACTAGCCACAAAACCTATTTTCCACAGAGTGTAACTCCAAAAATACAATGACCCGCAAGCTTAAATTTGTACCACAACTACTTGGATATGTTGTCTCAATGGCCTATAAATTTCATAGTCTGAACCATTCTAGAAAAAACGATATTGCAAAAATGGTGAGATGACCTGTAAATAACATACCTTAGAAAGCATCATCAAAAGAATTTATCCCCCCTTGAATTTCGACCTTCTTTACTTCACTTTCTCTCTGAAATTCGGATTATATATCCTTTGGTTACCTCGGTCACCTGTATATATTCAATATTCTCAAGTTTGACTTGAAATGAGAGATCCTTGCCTCTTATTTATACTTTCATGTAGCTTCCTCAAGGGGTTACCTTTTAACCATCTTAACCCACTTTCATTATTTTAGGGCTAACCAACTTCTAACCACTTGTCCAATTAGTAATTTATCCATTAACTTTATTATTTAAATAATTTATTTTGTATCCACTTTGACTTATAATATACTCATCATTTCACTTGACCTCAAGGGGTTACCTTCAAACCATCTTAAACCACTTTGACTACTTTGACATTTTGGGGCTTCTAGATGACTCATGAGGGTTCTCCAACTTCACATGGCCATAACTCTCTAACCGTGAGGGGTTATGTGACGTTCCACATACCATTGGAAATGGAATGACATATACTATCCATATAGAATAGTATTATCTTCAAATATATCAAAACTCATACCATTATGCATCAAACAAACTTGGGTCGATTACCCAAACCTAGGTTCTCCAACTTCACATGGCCATAACTCTCTAACCGTGAGGAGTTATGTGAAGTTCCACATACCACTGAAAATGTCATGAAATATACTACCCATATAGAATAATCTTACCTTAAAATATATTAAAACTCATACCATTATACATCAAATAAAAATGGGTCCATTACCCAAACCTTTGTTCTACCGGAATTCACTGTCGGACATTCTCCAAGGGTTGACATCAATCACTAAGGTTTGAAATCAATCTAAAATATCACTTTCCAATGGTTGAAACCAATGAAGACCAAAAATCCATACCAACTGTCCATCAACCTAAACCAATTGTCTAACAATCTCCCCCTTTGGCATTGATGGCAACACTTAGTCATGATAACATTCATGCTTATACTCCCCATCAATGTTTCTATCTCTCCCCCTTTGAAATCAATGGAAAAGGGTATCTCCCTTTGGGGTTTCTCCCCCTGATTGAACTCTCCTTGGGATTCTCCCCCTGTCTACATGCCTCGGTGCTCTCTCTCCAAGCATTTATATACTGCATCTGATAAATATCTCCTCCTTTGTTATCAATGGAAAATGTATCGTTCAATTTGGGGCTGCTCCCCCTAACTAAAATGTCCTTGGGGATACTCCCCCTGACTAAGCTCTTCCTGAAATTGATCTCCCAACCTGAACTGTCATCTTTATGGTGCTTCCTCATGTAAATATTAATATGTATAAGATAAGCATTAAAAAGCATTCATTTTGGAGTATAAATTACTCCGAGTCTCTGGCGAAGATACTCAAAGGATTCTTGTGGAAGCGGTTTTGTAAATATGTCTACCACTTTTTCTTTTGTGCCCACATATTCAACTTTGATGTTCTTCTCTGCAACCTGTTCTCGCAGAAAGTGATACTTTATTGGAATGTACTTCATTTTGGAGTGCATCACCGGGTTCTTTGAGATACTGATGGAGCTTGTATTGTCATGATAGATTGGAATGGGATCATAATACTCAACCTGTATATCTTTCAGAGTTTGTTTCATCCATAGAACCTATGTACAACATGTTGTTGCTGCAATATACTTTACCTTGGCTGTAGATAAACATAATGATGATTGTTTCTTTCTTAGACATGATACTAAACACTCACCCAAGTATAACACTACTACACTGGTTCTTCATCGGTCATCAATGCAACCTGCCCAATCTGCATCTGTGTAGGCATTAAGTGATAGATCCTTTCCTTTTGGATACCATAATCCAAACTCTTATGTTCCTTTGAGATATCTGAAAATCCTCTTCACTTCTAATATATGTGATTCCTTTGGTGTTGCTTGAAATCGTGCCACCTATCCAACTGCCTACATTACATCTAGTCTAGATGTTGTCACATATAGTAAGCTACCAATCATTGACCTTTATTGCCTCTGGTCTGTAGACTTTGAATCATCATCTTTTCTCAAATTGCAACTGGTTTACATAGGAGTGGTAACTATTTTTCAATCTTCCGTTCTGAACCTCTCTAGCATTTCTATGATATACTTAGTTTGAGAAATAAAAACTCCTTGGTTTCTTTGACATATATGAAGACCTATAAAGAAGGATAGTTCTCCAAGTGATGAAATTTCAAATTCATTCTGCATATCCTTTGCAAATCTCTTGCTTAACATGTCATTAGTACTTCCAAAAACAATGTCATCAATATAAATTTCAATTAATAAAATACTACCTTGAGTTACATTGATGTAGAGTTTGTTTTTTGCACTTCCTTTCCATAGTTCATAGGGAGTTTTGTCATTGTTGTTTTTGAGAATTACTTTGTTTTGAATGTGAACTTTTGTATGCACTACATGTGTCCAAAAAATATCTGTCAATTTGGAATCCATTAGCATTGTTCGAGCCATTTCCTGTGTAATTATCACCCATTCTGATCATGTTCATTTTTCTTTGAACCAATCTCTAAATCCATGATCTCGTCCACTTTCATATATCTCTCCAAACCTGCTAAGTATTCTTACAAATCCATCTCTATCCATAATGTCCAAGACTCTACTTGCGCAACTTTGCATAATCTTGACCCATTTATCACTATACTATCATGAAGTCTTAATTAATCTATCAAAGTGTACTTCTGCTAATTGACTGCTTTGGATCTGTCTTCTTAAACTCTGCAAGATGATTGAAGGATGCTTTTTTTGTTAAGCCCTAATATTGGCTCATTACCCCTTAATTGGGGCATATTACATTAGTAATGTTAGTTTATTTATGTCGGATTTATTCCATTAGTTGTAATTATACCTCCTAGTCTCCTATATATACTAGGGAGACATTTTCAATTGGAATCATCTTGGAATTGTACATTTATGTGGGAATAAGGAGGTTTCCCCCTCAAAGAGGTTTATTATCTGAATTTATCTCTTTTTCAAGGAATTGATTACTTATTCTGAGGTATTTCTATGCTATATTGATATTTAGTTCTTAACATATGGTATTAGAGCTCAATGTTTTAGGGTTTCGCTGCTACATCTGAGACACCTTGGAATTTTTTATATAACCTTTTTTATACAACGTTTCAGAAGGAACGTCTTGGAGGATATTTAGTATAAGGATTAAGGTATGTTGGGTTAAAATTTCATCTCATAAGGCCTTATAATTTCGGAGATACAACCTTTGCAAGATAGGGTTCTAGAATCATCCTGAACTGAGTCATTGCAGAATTTTCGCTATAAAATTTTTTCTGTAACATTTCAAAACCTGAAATATGGATGATATTCACATAAATTAGTAAGGTATCTATGGTACAAATTTAAGCTTCTGGGTCATCTCACATTTATAGATACACCCTATGGAAGATAGGGTATCTGACTAGTCTCAAGAAGGTGTTCCAGGTAAAACAACAATAAATTCTTCCTAGAGTATCCAAATTGAGTGAGACTGGTTGTAATGGATAGTGGATAGTCTGTAGTATTTCTGGTATGAGTTTTAGAATTTTATATCAATTATTTTGTGTGGGGCATGCTATACAAGTAACATCTCCCGGAAATGCCAAAAAATTAGCAAGTTGTGGGGAAGTTACCGTAAATTCCACTTGGCACATCCAATTTTGATCAAACCTGTGGCATTGCAGAGAAGAAATATCAGATAAATACAAAAAATAAAGTTTCATACTCAAAAGGGCCAAAACTTTGGAGATACAGCAGAAGAAATATTGTCTAGCAGAACCACCTCAAAATCAAGGTTCAAAAGTGATACTTGGCCAACATGCCACCCAAAAAGGGAACTTCTACACCAAATAAGCCTCCAGATAATCCTACATGGACTCTTGATGAAGGTGAAGAAATGCGTAGGGACATAAATGATTTACAAAAGAAGAAAATAACAAAAGATGAACTACAAGAGATGATGGAGGGTTTAAAATGGGAGATCATGGAGGGATTGAAAAATTTCATAATAGAGAGGACACCTGAAAGTGAAAATGTATCCCATGAAATTCATGATGAGGACACAAGGAATGTGAATCAAGAATGGAGAAATTACATCTTTGGTTTGAAGACCAACCACGTTCCTAAGATCGATATGAGTAAGTTTGATGGGAAGGACCCAATCACATGGATACTTCAGATGGAGCATTTCTTTGATCTACATAATGTGCCACATACACAAAAGGTACGAATTGATTCTTTATATTTAGAACCCAATAAATTTGTATGGTATCAATGGATTTTTTCTCTCAAATCACTCGTCACTTGGACAATTTTCACGGAAGAAATGATAGCACACTATGAGGATACAAGGAGTGATACCTTCTTTAGCCAATTGATAAATCTCAAGCAAAAGGGTTCAATTATAGAGCACATTGAGAACTTCCAATGATTGAATATAAAGGTAACAGATATTCCATATGAGCACTTGATTTATGTATTCATAGGAACTTTAAAGGATAACATTAAACATGAAGTTTTCCTTTGGGAACCCAAATCATTGGAGAATGCATTTAACGTGGCAAGAAATGTTGAAAGTAAAAATATGTCTATGGATACTAGAAAGACCAATCCCAACATCTATAGAGAGAATAATGCTCCTTCTTCTAAAACACCTCAACCTACAAGGTTGACATCTCAACAATTGGAGGAAAAAAAAGCAAAAGGTTTATGCTTTAATTGTGACGACAAGTACAGTAAGGGACATAAGTGTGGTGAGAATAAATTATTATACATAGATTGTGAAGAGGAAGAAGAAAAATAACAAGAACCATCTCAAGATGAAAACGTAGAAGCAATTTCATCTAAAGAGTTGACTCCCATGATATCGTGTAATGCATTGGCTAGAATTAGCACTCCTCAAACCCTCAAGATTGAAGGATACATCAAAAAGAAAAAGGTAATAGTCCTAATTGATTCTGGCAGTAGTCATAATTTCATTAAATTAGCCAAAGTTCTCAATTTCTTTGTATATCCAGCACCAGAGTTTCATGTAATGATTGCAGATGGAGGAACTATCAATTGCTCAGGAAAATGCAATAAGATCAATCTTATAACTATGGGGGAATATGTAATGAATATTCTAATGATTTCTATACCCATGGGTGGTGTTGATGTTGTACTAGGAATCCAATGGTTATAATCATTAGGAACAGTGGCTTTTAATTTTCAAGAACTTTTCATGAAATTTTCATTGGAAGGAAAAGAAATTGGGTTAAGAGGTATCACAGGGAAACCCGGTAAGGTGATAAGCTCTAATGGCATGACAAAATTATTGAAAGGGCATCAAGGCGTTATTGCACAACTATGCTTACTAGATGTTAAAACATCTAAGGTGTTTATTCCTCAAGATCTCCAAGGGATCATTGATAAGAATTCCAAAGTATTTGAAGATATTCACAAAGGTCTTCCACCCACTTGAAATCATGATCATGAAATTCGCCTAATTCCTGGGAGTGTTCCTGACCATACAGATACCCTTATGCCTAGAAGAGTGAAATTGAGCGTATGGTTGAAGAAACGTTAGAGGCTGGCATTATTAGACCTAGCCAAAGTTCCTACTCTACACCAGTGGTAATGGTATTCAATAAAGACAGCTCATGGCGTATGTGTCCAGATTATAGAGAGCTCAACAAGATCACTATTAAAGATATGTTTCCTATTCCCACCATTGATGAATTGTTAGATGAACTACATGGATTAATATATTTCACAAAATTGGATCTTCATTCATGGTATCATCAGATTAGAATGAAGGAAGAAGATATCCCAAAAAAAACATTCCGAACTCATGAAGGCCATTATGAATTTTTGGTCATGTCTTTTGGCCTTACAAATGCACATTCCACATTCCAAGGGTTGATGAATTCCATTTTCAGGCCCTTCCTTTGAAAATTTTTGTTAGTATTTTTTGATGATATACTAATCTATAGCAAGTCTTGGGAGGATCATGTGCGACATGTTGACAAGGTGCTACAACTACTAAAGGAGCAACAACTATATGTCAAACCATCCAAATGTTTCTTTGGAGTGAAGGAGGTAGAGTATTTGGGTCATATTGTATCTCATGAAGGTGTTAAGGTAGACCCTAACATGATTAAGGCCATGATGGATTGGTCGATTCCCAAAACATTGAAGAATCTTAGAGGATTTTTGGGTTTGACAAGTTACTACCGCAAGTTTGTTCAACACTATGGAAGAATAGAAGCACATTTAATGGAACTAAATAAGAAGGATGCATTTTCATGGACTCTAGAGGCAGCTAAATCTTTTGAACAAATTAAAGAGGTGATGTGAAAAGCTCCTGTCTTGACCACTCCAGACTTCACAAAAACCTTTATTGTGGAATGTGATGCCTCGGGAAATGGAATTGGTGTTGTCCTAATGCAAGAAGGAAGGCCCTTGGATTTTGAAAGTCAACCACTCAAGGGAAATGACTTACACAAACCCATTTATGAGAAGGAAATGATGACAATACTACATGCATTGAAGAAATGGCGTCCTTACCTAATAGGTAGGCACTTCAAGGTCAAAATAGATCATGATAGTCTTAAATACTTTTGGAACAAATATTATCTTCAGAAGAACAACAAAAATGGGTAACCAAGATATTGGGTTATGATTTTGAAATCGTCTATAAAAAGGGGAAGAAAAATGTTGTGGCAGATGCACTCTCAAGAAAGGATGAAGATGTTGAGGCCTT
>ML777257.1:412270-424284 GCA_009831015.1 Picea engelmannii
GCTCATAGCTCATCCTATCATCCTCAATCTGATGGACAAACCGAGATAGTGAACAAATGTCTGGAAGGCTACCTTCGTTGCTTTGTCTCTGATAAAAAAACACAATGGTTCAAATGGTTACCCTTGGCAGAATGGTGGTATAAAACTTCCTTTCATACTGCAACAAAAATGACGCCATTTATGACACTCTATGGATACCACCCTCCTTCCATCACTTCTTCTCTAAAATAAAAATCTAAGGTTCAAGCAGTGGAAGATCACATCAAGCATCAATAACAAGTTCTCCAAATATTAAAGGACAACATGACCATGGCACAGAATCGCATGAAACAACAAGCAGATCAACATCGTAGTGAAAGAAGTTTTGAAGTAGGGGATTGGGTGTTTTTAAGACTACAACCATACAAACAAATGTCCCTCAAGCAAGCCAAAAATGATAATAAATTATCACCAAACTACTATGGCCCTTATAAGGTGTTGCAAAAGATTGGTACTATGGAATACAAATTGGAGTTGCCTGCATCTTCACAAGTACACCCAGTTTTCCATGTTTCATGCTTAAAGAAGGTTATAGGCGAAAAGATCCCAGTTCAAACTATATTGCCAGAACTTGACAAGGAAGAAAAAAACATATTGGAGCCTGGAGCCATCACTGAAACAAGAGTTTTCTCGCTGAGGAATAGATCCATTTCAGAGTATCTCATTAAATGGAGGAAACTATCGGCTGAAGATTCCACTTGGGAAGATGAGTGTTTTATACAGAAGAATCCAAAGTTACTCAAGTGTTGCAAAAAACACTTGTCTCAAGGGTAGGGGCATGTTAAGCCCTAATATTGGCTCATTACCCCTTAATTGGGGCATATTACATTAGTAATGTTATTTTATTTATGTCGGATTTATTCCATTAGTTGTAATTATACCTCCTAGTCTCCTATATATACCAAGGAGACATTTTCATTTGGAATCATCTTTGAATTGTACATTTATGTGGGCATAAGAAGGTTTCCCCCTCGAAGAGGCTTATTATCTGAATTTCTCTCTTTTTCAAGGCGTTGAGTACTTATTCTGAGGTATTTCTATGCTATATTTATATTTGGTTCTTCACATTTTTTTTCTGTCACAGCTATCACATATACTCCCCCTGTCTAATATTCATATTACCTGGGAGTCTCTAAGCCATATGGCTCAGAACAATTCTTGCTCTGATGTGTATTCATCATCATCTTCATTGGTATATTCATCATCTCTCTGAGCTCTGACTTCTTTCTTTCTGTCTATGGATTCATCTTTCACTACAATACCTGAAAGTACAATCTCTTGAACATGTTTCTTATGTACTTGTCCTTATTTTTTTTCATTTATTTTCTAAACCTTTCTATATCTGACATCCTTATTTTTCTCTGTAGATTTTTTTTGATCTCGTTTTATTGTCAATCTTGCGATCTCTGGGACCTAGTCTTTTTTCACCTGTTCTTCATGTTTTTTTATCCATACTTTCTTACATATGATATCAGTGTTCTCTTTCATGGAAGTATCGATCGTGCTTCTACAATCACAAGATATGTGTCCATAGCTATGACATTTGTAACATCCAATGTTATGTGGGGCCACATAGACAATTCTTGCTTGAACATTTCTTTTATAATCCCTGCAATCTGCAACCTTATGTCCAAAGTTAGTACAATAAAAACAATGACCATAAAAGAAATTTGCATACTTGAGAGTGAATAATCTTATTTCTGGTGTAGTCCTTTTGAATTTATGCCTTGACTGATCATGATCATGATTGAAGCTTCTTTGTGGCTTGAACATTGATGGTCTTCTTGAAGATGTATCTTTATTATTTTTCTTAGATTCTAGTTGACCATAATTCATTCCTTTGAATACTTTTGCATAACTCTTTCTATTTTCTTCATTCTTCTTTTCTAGCAATGTAGAGTGCTTCTCTTCACTCTTTACAACTGATGTGGAATTTTCTGTCTCTTCAATGTTCTTTTTGAGCTTTACGATTTTGAGTCTTAGTGTGGCAACTTCTTCTTAAATATTCTCAACCTCTTCTTCTTTCTTCATTATCTGAGACTCCATGACCTCTTATGTTCTCTTTGCTTCTTCAAGTTCGATTTTCAATGTAATTATTTCTTCTTCTAGTATTCTCTCTTCTTGACCAAATTCTTCCTCAAGTTGGTTTAAGTCATTGGTTATTTCCTTGAGATGATCCATCAATATTTTTTCTCTATTTTTTGCTTCTTCCTTTTGTGCTGCTATGTTGGATTCTAAACATTTCTTTTGATATTTTAAAGTTTCTTCAATTATTTTGGCCTCTTATACTTGAGCTCTTAAATTATTGATGACCTTCTAATCTTTTTCGGAACCTTGAACACTTTCCTTTTGTTTCATCAATTCTTTCTTTCATGACTTGTTTTCTTCTCTTTCTTTCTTTAGATATTCAATTGCACTAATCAAGTTTTCTCTGTAATCAACTTTTGCTTCTTCATACTCTTCCTCTTCTGAATCTGTCTGACATGATGGACATATTTCTTCTTGTTCTGTATCTACATCTTCTTTGACATTTTTTGAATCTGCGATGGGTAAAGAATATATGTCATGTAATATATCCCAAAGTTCTTTGGCTGATGAACATTTACCAACCTTTTCTCTTACCAGATTAGGTAATCCTTCCTAGATGAAATCCATTTCTATTTTGTTATTCTTCTTCGATTCCTTCTTGGCTACAGTCTTTTCCCTTTTTGAACTATAATATCCTATAACACCTGATATCCAAATATAATGTCCATGTTCCTGTAAAAATACTTTCTTCCTTATGCTCCACTTCTCATACTTAAAACCATTATGACCATTAAACATCAGTACTCCATTCTCAGAATAATCCATGATCTCCTTCCAGTGGTTAAATTGTTTCCTGAAGGAACCTGCTCTGAATCCAACTGTTGGATTACTAAGAGGGGGGGTGAATCATTAATAGAGCAATTTAATCATTTTTCACCCATAAATGCAAGTGTTATATCATTGTAGAATTATCATCCAATAGTTGCAGAGTAAATAAACAGTTAAAAAATGAGCAATCACACACATACAAGGTACACCAGTGTTTTACATGGAAACCCAAAGTAGGAGAAAACCACATAATGTTTTTTCTTATATGTCTTTAAGAATTACATCCATTGGAAGCACCAACTTCCTTTGTTTTCTAGCTGCAACAGGAAGGAGACTCCAACCCCCTAGCTTCTTAGGCTACAACATGAAGGAATCTCCAACTCCCCAATTCTCTTGCTACAACCAAAAGGAGGCTACAACCCCCTATGTTATCCAGCTACAATCGAAAGGTGGATACAACCACCTGTCATTTCCCCATCCAATCGGCCTGACGTAGAAGTATAATGATGGAACCATTGCCACACTATCAATGTGAGATATATTGTTGTAAACCTGTACCAATCAACCTGCACAAAAAAACATGTACCAATAACCTGAACCATGCATCAACCATGCATCAACCTGTACCTCAACCTGTACCTCAACCTGTAATCAACCTGTACCATAAACAAGTGCATCAACCATGCACCAACCTGTACCAAACAACCTGTCATCAACATGTACCATAAATAAGTGCATTTACCTCAACCTATACCATGAATAAGTTCATCAACCATGCACCAAACCTGTACCTCAACCTGTACCATGAACAAGTGCATCAACCATGCACCAAACCTGTAACTCAACCTGTACCATGAACAAGTGCATCAACCATGCACCAAACCTATACAATAACATGTCACAACAACCTATCCAAAAAAAAAACCTATCACAGCAACCTGTCTCATCAATCTTATCAACCAAATCAGATCTACTCACTAAGATCAATCACCAAGACAACTCCCAAAGATGTGCATCAACCAAGCATAACACAACAACTCATAATCATCACCAAGATCAATATGTGCTTCTAATAATGTACCAACACAAGTATGCTACATCGTCTATAAACCATGTGTCAACAATAATATTAACAAGTGTCTCCAACCATGTACCAAGTATATACCAATCATGTGTCAACTACTCATCAACTATGACTCATCAAGATATACCAGCATCATCAACTATACACCTCATGTATGTGTCAACTCGTCAACTACTTGTCTCAACCATGTACCCAAAATGTACCTCAACCAAAAGCCTTCATCAATTTCATCATCCAAATCTAATTTGTAACTCTATAATAGACCTAGTGTATATGATCACATACATGCAAACCTTCATTAACTTTAACAACAACGGACTAACATTTTCATCAAACTTTACTTTAGTCTCACATGACTATTTTTGGATTAGTCAACAACCCTAACTTGAAATAATCATAACTATGTACCTGTAATGAATAAAGATATGAAAATAGTACACAATGTTCTTCAATATGTTTTATGCAATTCCTACAGGTTTCACTATTTGAAACCTCTCAGAAAAGGAGTTATAGCAAAAATGGCATACCTTGTTGAATTTTGGCTTATTCTAGAGAGTGAACTTGTAGATCATGCCCCGCACATAATATTTGTTGTATGGATATGAAAATTTTATACAGAATACTACAGAATGTACTATAACCAACACATTTGGTCTTACTAAATTTGGATCTATTATGAAGAATTTATGACATTTTTACCTGAAACACCTGTTTTAGACTAGTTTCGAGACTAGCCACAAACCCTATTTTCCACGGATTGTAACTCCAAAAATACAATGACCCACAAGATGAAATCCGTACCATAGCCACTTGGATATGTTGTCTCAATGGCCTATAAATTTCATAGTCTGAATCATTCTAGAAAAAAAGGTATTGCGAAAATGGTGAGATGACCTGTAAATAACATACCTTAGAAAACATCATCAAAAAAATTTATCCTCCCTTGAATTGCCTTCTTTACTTCACTTTCTCTCTGAAATTTGACTTATATATCATATGGTTACCTTATTCACATGTAGATATTCAATATGCTCAATTTTGATTTGAAATGAGAGATCATTGCCTCTTATTTATACTTTCATGTAGCTTCCTCAAGGGGTTACATTTTAACCATCTTAACCCATTTTCCTTATTTTAGGGTTAACCAACTTCTAACCACTTATCCAATTAGTAATTTATCCATTAACTTTATTATTTAAATAATTTATTTTGAATCCACTCTGACTTATAGTACACTCATCACTTCACTTTACCTCAAGGGGTTACCTTCAAACCATCTTAAACCACTTTCCTTATTTTAGGGCTAACCCACTTCTAACCACTTGTCAACTTAGTAATTTCTCCATTAAATTTATTATTTAAATAATTTATTTTGTATTCACTTTGAATTATAGTACACTCATAACCTCACTTTATTATTTACCTTCTAAAAATCTCTTAAACCACTTTGACTACTTTGACATTTTGGGGCTTCTAGATGACTCAAGAGGGTTCTCCAACTTCACATGGCTATAACTCTCTAACCGTGAGGAGTTATGTGATGTTCCACATACCATTGGAAATGGAATGAGATGTACTATCCATATAGAATAGTATTATATGAAAATATATCAAAACTCATACCGTTATCCATCAAACAAACTTGGGTCCATTACCCAAACCTGGGTTCTCCAACTTCACATGGCCATAACTCTCTAACCGTGAGGAGTTATGTGATGTTCCACATACCATCGGAAATGTCATGACATGTACTACTGATATAGAATATTCTTACCTTCAAATATATTAAAACTCATATAATTATACATCAAACAAAATTGGTTCCAATACCCAAACCTTTGTGCTACTGAAATTCGCTACCGGGCTTTCTCCAAGGGTTGACATCAATCACTAAGGGTTGAAATCAATCTACAATATCACTCTCCAATGGTTGACATCAATGAAAACCAAAAATCCATACCAATTGTCCATCAACCTAAGTCAACTGTCTGACAGACCACTACCCCATGATTAGAGTTTTTGATAGACTAGAAGGCCTATTGGGCGACTACCACTCCATTATGGATTTACCTATTGTGAAGAAAGACAAATTTCTCTTCAAAAATGAACTCATTGAGTACGTGCTTTAATATTCTACCAAGAACTTTGGCCACGATATTATAGATCACGTTACAGTAGGAGATTTATCTAAAATCTTCGAAGGATTTCCCATCTTGCTTTTTAGGGATTAAATCAATGAAGTTGGAGTTGAAGGAACAAAGCATTTTTCTAGTCCCTTGTGACTCACGCATCACCTTCAAGAGATCAACCTTAATATTAGCATAAAACGTGACGTAAAATTCTATTGTTAACCCATCCAACCCGAGACTCTTCCCTTTTTGCATAGAAAAAAGACTGTCGTGAAGTTCAGACTCTGAGACTTGTTCTTTTAAGGAACGATTCATTTCTTTAGAAATAATTGGGGAAAATTTAGATATCACCTCCAAAATCTCTTGTATCAAACAACTTGTTTTCTTCTGAAAGAGGTTGGAGAAATGACATATACCTTCTTCAGCCTTATCTTTGAAAGAGTGAACTAAATTTCCCTCCTGTGATTCAATTTCCCATAGTGTGTTAGATTTTTTGTGGTAATTTGTGTACGGGTGAAAAGACTTGGAGTTATTATCCCCATCTTTAATCCAAATTGCTTTGCTACATAGTCTCCAGGTTTTTTTTTCTTTCTCTAATAGAGAGTGGTGCAATACCTATAGGGAGCAAAGCTATCCAATCTAAGAATTTGATAAAGGATTTTTAGCGATGGTCATGTACAACTGGGATACCTTTTCCTCTGTTTCCAACAACTAATATTTTGACCTTCTAGCAAAATATTTTTCCCATTTCTTGGTGATTGATTTGACTCTGGCGTTGTTATTGACAAGTTGGCACATATAAGGGGAAGGATTAGATGTAGAGAGATACATCCACGTTTCCTCTACTAATGTTTAAAAGTTGTCTTCCCCTTGCCAGATTGTATTGAAATTTAAGGGAGTCAGAGGAGTCTCTCCACCCGCCTCGAGCTGGAAAACATTGGCGAATGATCAGAGAGGCCACTTGAGGAGAAACACGATTTAAACATAAACCCACTATTCATTAGCTTCTCAAACACTAGAGATATATCCAATCTTTTTTAGACAACATGTTTGTTTACTCTAAAGTTCCTCCAGGTAGGATCCAGTTTCATATGTTCAAGGTCTAGAAGGTGATGTTTCTCAAGGAAAGAGGAAAATAAAGCACTTTGATGGTCTTGATGAGGATTTGCCCCTCAAACCTCCCTTAAGGATAAGGCGAAATTTAGGTCCCCCCCCAAAAAGGATGTGAGACTCACGCAATACACCAAAATATGCTAGATTTTTCTAGAAAGGGATCTTGTTTGAATAAGGACCATAGATGTTGACAACATTTAAAGATAGACCTAGATATTTGAAAACAATCTTCACCACTATAGTTGATTTAAAAGAGGAGGAGAGAGCTTTGCAAGACGGGCTCCATCCAGTGATTAGGCTTTCTAACATTCCAATAATGTCCACTGCACTAAAATACCACTTTGAAAGCTACTGCTTGAAAGTGACAATGGCTTTGGAGCCTTCACACATGGTTTCCTGGAATAAAATGACGTTTGTATTGTGTCTTTTGATGAGCCTTTTGAGGGATATCTTTTCTCGGGCACCCCTTAACCCTTTTATGTTAAAAGAGAGGACTCTCATGGTGGGGGGATTTTTAGGGCTTTCCTTGCTCCAAGGGCCCCAAAAATGGTTGATTGTTTTCCTTTTCGAATATCCAAAACCACTTTTCATTTGGATTCTCGAAGAAAGGACTTCCTCCCCATGTGATTGGGTTGAACAAGATCCAAGGCTAAGCATCCATAGGAGCACAAATCATCCTTTTGTTTTTCACAGGGTCTCAATGAGTAGCCTTTTTGGGGGGAAGGGGGAGCCTTTTTGGCTTCGAAGAAGGCTTCATAGGACTCAACATTCTTGCCAAGACTAGCAGTGTGTCTACTTATGATTTCCTTTGAAGATGGAATGGGAGAATCAAGATGGGGGACTTCAGGGAAGGGGGAGCTGGAGGGGGATTCCAAAGGAAAAAATAGATGTTGGGGAGAGGCATGAACCACAAAAGGGGCATCACAAGAAGATACAGAAAGATGAGAGATCATAAGAAACTTACTAGAAAGACCAAGAAGCAACACTGGCTCATCCCGTGTGCTAACCCTTTTTCATATTCATGTTCTCATTCTAGAAGAGAGTTGGTACCATAAGTTTTTCCTTCGTCTGCGAGAGGAGGCATTCTGTCTCCTTTTTTTTCTAGACTTTCTAGTTATGGCTTCGAAAGGGAGAGAGGTGACTGCATTGAGCCTGAAGGTGGCCTAGCTCATGGAAGTTGTAGCAACAGAAAGGAAGCCACCAATAATCTACCTTATGATTTCAAATAAAATCACCAAAGACCAAATCCAATTCCCCTATCAAACCATCCCTTAGGTCCACTTCGATTTGAATCCAAGCCCACCTTCTATCGATTTTAGACTCCCATCCTAGTTCCAACCCTACGAAGATGCCAAGTTTGTTCCCAATGGCTTCTGAAACCTCCTTATTCTAGAAGACCAATGGTAGTCCAGGTAAAATAATCCAGACCTTAACCCACTACCACTGGAACCTTGGAGGAGTTGAAACCGACTCACTAATTGTGGAGGACTAAACCCTACGATCCCCAACTCCAATTCCTTGCTTTGATAGCCTTGCAATTCCCTTCCTATTTGAAAATGAAGCACATCCATCCTCATATCAAAACATGGTAGACCTACATGTAACCCAACACAAGGCACCAATTAAGCTCCAACCACCTAGCAAGGGCTTCCTCTTTTTCCCATTACAAGAGAAACACCTGACATAACTGAGATGCAACAATGGTCTAGATGAGTAGAGGGGAAGGGACAATGTGCGAGCAAGGAGGTGAAGGGGTGTCATTAAATGGTTTATTTTTCCCTGAAACAAATGGATCGGAGTCCTTGTCAGAACCATTAAACCCTCAACAAGAAACCCCTGGAGCGAGATCCGGAGGTTCATATGGGAATGGTCCGAAGTAGAACTCGTTCTGTGCACAAAAGGCTGAGGATTTATGAGAACTGACCTCATAATCCACCAAATACATATCCTTATCTTCCATCGACGCGTGCAACATTAGAGTGATGGAACTTTTGAGAGAAGAGGGGCCGTAAACCATCCAAAAACCAAATCCGGACTAAGGAAAACCGCCTATGCAACACTGAAACCATCCGTGAAAACCTCTGAAAAGACTTATACCAATTTCGCATGATAGGAAAGAAAACCTCGAGCCCACACACCCATGTAAGTAATCATGGCCACCTTAATCTACTTTATTTACCGATAAAAATAAAATAACAAAATTCATTCATGTACTACATAAAACAACTTAACATAACCACAAAAGGTTTATAAGTTATAGAGATAAATTTTGAGTAAGCGTTAAAATATATGTATATTTGTAGTTCACCAACGTTCTAGCATGGAAATCTTAATGATAAGTAAACCACAATTTCATATAAAAAAATCAAACATTAATTTATTTTTTTCCGAAAAACTAACAATTTCAAATGATTTTATATGATCAATATTAATTATATAATTTTATTATGATGATTTAAAGAGATAAAAGAATATATTTTATAATTTAATAGAAATGTGATGTCCGGTAACTTTTATATATATAAAAAAATTGAAATAAACTTATACTTATATTGATGTAAAATTATTTATTTATTTAAGGCTTAACACACATAATTCTAGTGCATGTTATTCTGTATTCGTTAATCATTAGGATGCCTAATAAATACAGGTTATTCATTAACCTGATTACCATGTATAAGGTAAGATGGCGAGCCACAAGATGTTATTCGCTCATTTCCAGTTAAACAAAATGATTTCTTAACACATATTTTGGTGGTATTCAAAACTCTTCCTTATAACAACACGCAATTTCCTAGATTTTCGGATCAAAATGAACGAATTTCTTATGATGAAGTACATATATAATAATAATAATAATAATCTATTTTTAAAGTCACAGTCAAAGACATCAAATTAGTGTATGAGACCAATTTCTTATAACAAAACACATATACCCAACGATTTGACTAATAAAATCTACAAAAGTATACATACCTGACCCTATAAAAAATATATATTCATAGTAAAACATACTCTACCCCTACCAAAAATATATATTCAAAATGAAAGACCATGTAATTCGCTTGATTTTCCAATCAAATGAAAGTATTCCTTGACAGATTTTCGTGGCATGTAAAAGTGAATGAAGTTTGATTTCGGTCATGTTCGTCAATATTGTTTAATGGGCATCTTGGTCCTTAATAGAAAACTCCAACAATACAGTTTTCCTTATTTATTTAATAATTAAAGTGAAGGTTTTTTTTATTGCACATATTCACATTGTAAGTAAAACCTAAAGAAATTTGATTTATTTAATAATTAAAGTGAAGGTTTTTTTTATTGCACATATTCAAATTGTAAGTAAAACCTAAAGAAATTTGATTTATGGTTCCATTTTGGGCATCACGGAATTCATTAGAGAATTGTACTACTTTTGTGTGATCATAGCTTTGGAGTTATATGTAAATGATATTGTCAAAACGTTTTATGTTTTGATATTTTTCGCTGGAATTTGATGATAAAAATTTGGGTTAAATCACAATTTTATGTTATTTAAATTGTATTTCTAAATGCATCACTGGATTCTGAAAAACCTTAAGGCACTTGGATTATACCGACGTATTGCTAAAATATGAAAATCCAAAAATTTCTCGCGAAATTTAGGGTAATATTAAATAAATCATATCCTTGGAAAAGAGCCAAAACATATAACTTTTAAACTACCACATATGTAAACTAATTGAAACTCATATGTTATAAATGTGGTTGATTTGGTTGGGAATACAACATAAGCTGTCCAAAACCTTTTAGTATGTAAATATTGTTATCCCCGATATCTAGGGATAACTAGGAGATCATGTCTCGAGGCCCACATGGTCCTAGACATGGAGTACCGAGAGCAGGATTGACTTGAGCATGGCCCTGGAGGGCCCATCTCTCTTCTTCTTTATGAGCAAAGTCCTGAGAGATTCAGAATTGAACTACACCATCACGGAAAAATAGGCTTACGCTTTGGTCAAGTCCCTCCATCATTTCAGAAATTATGTCGGTTATAACAAGATCAAGGCTTATGTCCCATACCCAGCTGTGAAGGATGTCTTATCACAGCAAGATTGTATGGGCACCCGAGGAAAGTGGGTTTCGAAAATTCAAGAATATGACTTAGAAATAAAACCCACCAAGATAATAAAGGGACAAGGTTTGGCCCAGATGCTCACTGAAAGAAATCAAGAAGCTATACAGATCAGTGAAAACGAGCAGGTAAATGTAATAACTAGTGAATTGGAACATGATGAGTGGTATTCTGACATAGTCTATTATTTGAAGAACGTGTCATGTCCTGACCACCTAGTGGATCACAAGAGGAGAGATTTAAGATTGAAAGCCATGAAATAATGCTTAACAGAAGATGGACTCGTATGGAAGAATCCTGACGGCATTATACTTCGATGTGTGAACAAAGATGAGGCAAAGAAGATCTTGAAGGAATTACACTCTAGATATTGCGGTGGACATTTTGCTGCACGTACCACTGCCCACAAAATCTTGAGGGAAGGTTATTACTGGCTGACCCTTTTCTCAGACGCTTATCAACACGTTCAGTCCTTCCAACCTTGTCAATACTTCACAGGCAAACCAAATCTTCCAACACAGCCTTTGAAACCAGTAGTAGTAGAAGCACCTTTTCAGCAGTGGGGCCTGGATTTTATCGGTGAATTCAAGGACAATTCAAGTAATGGATATCGATGGATTTTGACAGCCACAGACTACTTCACCAGATGGGTCGAATCGATTCCTACAAAGAAAGCCAC